>DWJN01001006.1:0-19950 GCA_018248895.1 Carystus phorcus
TTCATACTCCTGGGCTGGTTATAGTATACTTTTCATCACGCTACAATCAATAGGAGCAGAGCAGTGAAGGGAAATACTCACCACCACTTCCACGCGGACGGAGTTGCGGGCGGCCACTAGTGGCAAATAAAAATGTTCCTGGGATACCAGTATTATAGTATTATATAATTACTCCCAGGAATTAGGATGTATTTCTGTATTGTTCATGCCAAATACGATGCAGCGAATCCTACTGCCTAGGTGTGAGTGTATAAGAGTTTGTTTATTTAAACTTAAATTCATAAGCAATATTTTGATTCGTGATTTTTTTATTTCAAAAGTTATTGCACATTTCGCTTATACAGACTTCGATAAATAAAACAAAGCTTTTAACAGTCTAAACAGAACACTATATTGACAGTACAATAGGTACCTATTTATAGGTGAAAACCATAATTTTCGATTACTCGGTGCAAATTTACCCCGATCACGCAACATACATAGTCCCTGTTCGGTATTCGGCGCGTATCGCTACTAAATCACGAGATTTGTCGAGGCGGTGCCGTTCCGTACTACATAACATTACCTGCGCCCGCCCTGAATACTTCATGCTCTGTATTTATTTGAAATTGTAATACCAATCTCCGGCTGATCCCTTGTTGTTTCCCCCCGGTGCGAACTTACCTCGTAAATTTTGTACGGATTATTTGTCAATATGCCACGGTGATAGCCTTTTTTCCCTTCATTGGACCTTTTAAGGTTCTCCAGATTTGTAACGTTATACACTGAATAAATGCCGACCTTATTTTATCAGTGTGTTTGGTGTTGTCGATAATATGTAATACGCGTAATCGAAAATAGATAAAACTCTTTGATTACATGTTTCGTTACTTCTATTAGATACAGATTTTATTCGAAATTCAGAACACTGAATTACATTTTATTACCACACAGAATTATCTAGCAATTTGATTGATAAAACGAGTTTTATAATAGTATTTTGTCTATTTCGTTTGTTTTTATGTAGTAATGCGGCGGTATCTTTATATTACGTGAATCGAACATTCTTTATTATTTTTTAAAATTTTCTGGTGTATTGTATGTCTTCTTAATATGGACTGTGGATCTATACGTATAAGTCAAGGGTGATTAATTAATTAGTTAGTAACTGGCACGCATTGCAAGCATATGTTCTTTTTTAAAGTTATGCATGATATTTGCTTCTCATTACATTGATGTCAACTGTTTTATTAATACTTATCTTTTCTTCTTTTACAGTGTGATAGTGAAGGCGACGACGACAAGGCAAGTGTCTTTTTTTATTTATCCCTCTTAATTTACTGAATGATTTAAATTGTTCTTCCTCGCTTAAATATTTTCGAATTTGAATATAGGTAATTAATTTACCTCCATCGAGTTCATTATAAATGAGGTTGGTTTTTGTTCACGGATCCGTATAATGTAAATTAAGAGGTAATTCGTTTCGGTTTATTTTAGGAGCGATAAAATCGTTTGGAAAATTTATAATGTATATGGATAAAATTGCGTTGATCATCATTGTTTAATTTGTACGACCATGTGCAATTTCACAGCAGGTTTTGAAAGTACGAGACGCGTATAAATTAGTTGGAAAGGTCAGAGTCATCAAGTAAGCGTGTAGTCGAGGGGTAATAGTGAGTTTCGCTTTGTGCGGACGGTGCCCGCTCTAGGGGCTTAACTAACTCGTCAACAGGTTGTGAAATGCGAGTCAAAAGCTGCTAGAGTCGGGCGGCGCGCTTTTCGCGCGTCGACGCAGCAAAGGACGCTGATTACGTTACGCTGCTCTGTTTCGTAATTACAAGATCGGAGCTGACGCGAAGTGCCCGTAATTAAATACATTATGCTATGAGTCGAGTGGCCGTGTCAGCGTTCCGCTCCAACGCTAAATCGAAAATACACATTCTGCTTTGCCGGAGTTTAACTGTTAATATCCTCTCATGTTGGTCGATATTATTGATAATCGCAAAGTGCAAACCACCGCTTTCTGTTAAAGATATTCGGTTATGGTTTCTATATGCTTAAATTACATTAACATATGTACGTGATAAAATACATGATAGGTAACTAATCGTACTGTTTGTTTGATGTTTTTAGAATTGATTTTCATATCGTGTTTGAATGTCTTAGCCTTGACATTATTTAAAAGTATATATAATATCGACTATAACTTACACATTAATATAAATGAAAATTTAGAAGATAGTGGTTTCTCAGTTATGATGCTGCACGAATCTTGTAAACACACTTAATAAATATCTTTTCCGAAGCGCAGTGAGTTCAGGTTGTTGGTTAAGGAATAAAAAAATAATATTCAGAAGTAATATAATAGCATTCGCGATCCGGACTCATCCGCTTTCACTCTTAATTTAATTAGGTATGCGCGCTTCACTGCCGAGCCGCCGCGCAGTTGTGGAATCTCAAACAAGACGATGTTTGTTTGATCTTCCTGATATTATTATGGCTATAATATTTGATCTCGCCGTCTTTTATTGTCGGTTGAAAAACCGCTGCCTCAGTAAATAATCGTTCCAAAGTGACTGTGGATTGGATTCATCCACTTGCGTATTAATTTGTAATTATATTAGCCCGTCTCACAACTTCGCCGGCTCACTTCTGACAAACCACGTCTGTATCTTAAACAAAGTTCCTATTGCGAACTCTCGAACAAGACAATGTTTGTTAGATAACTAAGATGTTGTAGCCGTAATATTTCATTATATTGTGGCTTTTGTTTCCGGTTTAAAAGACGATAACATTGTTCGGAATTTATGAGAAATGTTTTAGTTTAAATTGGTTTAATAACTAGGTACCTACTTAATGTAGTATTTCATTTAAAATTTCGACATTTTCGAATTGGTGCTAATTAATATGGAGAGAACAATAATGTTCTGTTGATTATAAAATCAAGATATCATTTTAAGGCCTTTTAGTCATTACTTCATCACTTCGTCATCACAAAGCTTTATTGATCCGATATCCGTAACTTTGACCTAACCACAACTTTCAACATGGAAGTAGATCTAAATTCGGGTGTTTTTTTTTATTTAATTTCCGTTTTTTAAGACAAGTCTATATTTAGGATTTTGATTTTGTTCTTGACGTCAGGGTCTGCAAATATTTTGTGATGGTCTTATTGTTTGCCAGTAGTAACTAACAAAATTATCTCAGTGCGAAGGAATGTGTAGGTACGCCGAGATTTCTCATAGCTATTCACTTCACATCATAGGTATTTTAAGTCTTTAGTCAATCTATCATTGAAACTTACAAAATACTTCAATTTCTTTATGCGGTAATTATATACAAATGTGAGCTATGATACGTCGCACTCACAATGTGTTGTACGCTGATATATCGACCCAGTTGTATAACTCGTAGTCACGGATAAACTGCCTGGTGTTTTAGTTATTGTTGCGTTAACGACAATAAATTATTATTCTTGATGAGTTACGTAATGTTTAAAATCACGATTAAATTTGTCGAGATTGATATTAGCATTGTTAAATGCATTTTATCTACGTGAAACACACTCTATTTTGTATGCATTTGAATGCTACCATTTTAGTCACTACAAGTAACGTAGCGTGTCTAGTTGAATCGAATATTTGAACCGTGACGTCACGGTCCGGGGTCAGTTCAAGAGGAACATCCGTTCGGTACGTGAAACATAATCGAATTGAAACTTGGGTGACACAATAATGCCGGTAAATGGATATCAGAGGAGGAAATCAGATGGAGCTTCGTTGTTGTGTCGCCTCGATTAATTACGTTATCCCAATAGTCTGTTGACGGTGCCTGCAAGGGATCGCGCAGGCCACTAGTGTAGCACGTGTTTACCTACCCTCATAGTACTCTAGTTTCCACGTTTAAACTGGGGTCACTCTAAATTCGATATGATAAAAGTTGTGATATTTAAAAAATAGATATTCACATTTTTGGGGATTCTTTTTATTTATTTTGACATGCCAACTGCAAAGCATACGAAACATTCAATATTTGCCGTATAAAATAAAATAATATACGTATATGAGAGCCAGTTACAGACATGCACAGTTATCACATACAAACTCGTATAAAAATGTTGATGATGTTACATTGAAAGAGAAAAATGTAAAAACAATTTATAAATATGATACTCTTATTAATTTCTTTTTATCGCTCTTCTATATCGCTGGACGAAAACAAGACAATATAGCCAATACCTGAGCCACAAACATTTATTTATACGCCATACAAAATGTTTGTCTTATTAAACAGATAATTATGTTCATATTGACATCGGAATTACACAGTCGCGTCTATACATTCCTATTACTTTATCTGTACTCATTGACAGCAAAATTTAACCCATTATTGTCTGTGTCGTTATTGTAATAATGAGTACTAGTGATAACTATTAAGTAACAAATGTATAAAATTAACTACTCTTGTCGGATAATGATTTTAAAAGGTGGTATTTTCCTCATGACATGTGTCGAACGTGGCTTTGAAGTAAATTTTAATATTTGTAGAGTATTTACATAAATTTAATTGTGTACATGAAATATGTATTTCTATAGTCCGTTTTAAATATGTTAAAATAGATACGGTCTTTATTTACTCAACATTAAAAAAATATTTCTAAAACTATCTACATTTTTCCTCCCTTCCTTTTATTATTTTTATTTTCCTTTCCTTCGCTTAACTTTAATTGTAGTTCGTTTATGTATTGCTGTTCTTTTTCTATATAACATTTGTCCATTAAATAGGTACGTAAATTTAGTTTTGTGTACGAACAAATATTTGAATTATTATAATTCAATATTTTACTTCCTCTATTAAAGATATATTGTACAATACTAATACAATGTCGTTTTACCAACACACCTGTACCAATAGTGAATAACACAAGGACTGGTCCAATATTCTAAGTGTTTGCATACATTGTTATACAGTGTTGCTTGTTGTAATAGTAGCTTTAGGGATTCCACTCACTGCATCGGATTAGGTCAGTACCGTAAATGTACCTGGCTGGATCAATTGGGACGTTGGAATGGCCGGCCGCTCGAGACGGTGTACATCTGCCTGTACTTACTAGCTATTATGCCTCGTACATTGATCTTCTATAACCTAGTTACCTCTGGCTCAGGTTAACAGAACTAGCACAGATCAAAGAACATTGTTAGACTTGTCAAATTCTCTGAGAATTACTCGCTATTTTGTTTTTTAATTGTTCTAGGTCAGAACTTCAAATTAAACCACAGATATTTCTTTATCAAATTCAATTTCTGTTTCATTCACGAGTGAAATACAATAACATTTTTATGTTTCTTCAGTTACTTTTCCTTGAAGTTAATGTGCGTTTAAGAAACTGTGATACGATCATAAAGGTTACGTGAATAAACGTGTATTGAGTTAATATGAATAAATGATTTGGAATTTGAATACCTATTCCGTATAACGGAAAGTGGAAACCACTTAATAGTAGATATTTACATATGTCAGAGTAAACCGTTCAATTGAAATTGTACTCAAGTGATATATTATTGTGTTAAATAAACATGTAACGTAGCATGGGAAGCGCTACACCGATGATTTAAATTCTTCGCTGGTAAGAGTAACTCGGCGAGAGTGCGCCACTAACTCGATCCGATTCAACTTGCGCTATTTACACTCCAGGCTTCAATTATACCTCCACTTTGATATGCAAATCCGCTCGCTTTTGGGTAATTACGTGTACCCCGAGTATCGCTGCCAGCGCCAGTTCGCACTCGAAGCTAATATGTTTGACTCTTTCATGCACTATTGCGTTGCACATGGTAATATGCGATGGTAGATTACGAAAATATGACGTAGATTTAATTGTTTGCAAAACAATTTCTCTCTCTTCAATCGGCCTGTCATACACAAGTTTTCGTTTCTCTAGAGCTTCGCTGTTCTTAAGTCTAAGAAAATAATTTCTAAAGTAAGTAGTGGTGTAAGCTTACATTATGTTATTTATTTTATCATGTATCATATTATCTTGTTTTTCTCATTGTCTTAAGGTAGACTTTCAAGTGGTTTCTAAGCCATTAGTTGGTTTACCATACTTCTTAGTAAATGTTAATGGCTGTCTAAAAGAGCGCTCATACTTAAAGCATCAATTTAATGTTGTTGACTAAATAAAGTCGAAACCAAAATTTACCTTGGACTGAAGGATGTTTACAGATGCCTTATTTACATCATTAGGTACTTCTTTTAGACTTACATTGAACAACAAATGGATATCCGATTTCACAACCACCCTGTCATTAAAATAATCTCCGGTACATAGAATTCTTTTAAGTTATAAGTGGCACCTAAATCTCGCAGACACTGCAATCTCTCTTTGCACAGTTAACTCTGTTAATCGCGCCAGTAACGGAAGTGTTCAACTGGCAACGGAGGCGGGGCCCTGTCTAACTACTGCCTGTAGGGACTCGTTCGCGATGGTAACTGCATAATCACATTGCTAGTTATACATGAATTTAGAAATTGAAAATACCTAGTTATTACGTTTTAAAGTATATCAATTTCTTGGTAGGAAAAAGGTGTTTGCAACCATAGCAACGGTTAGCAAATTGTTCATTGTCTTAATTAACACGCTCACGTTTCGTTGGGACAACAATTACCATTGCGACGAAGATATTAACTGTATATTATAATTAATCCAAAACGATCGAAAGGAACTTGGAAGTCTTAAGTATGTCTTTAACAATTCTGCGGAAACGAACGCAGAACTGCCAAAATAAAAGGTATAAATACATGTACATTCAAACAAAAATTACTACTGTAGTATCTTGTATTTTCAGCTCAATGTATCAATTTTTTTTTCTGAATATCCTAAATTCTAAGTGATGAATTATGACCTATTGTACATTGTGTATTATATTCAACATTTACAGAATATTTCGACCATTTCAGGATGGCAGCTTAATCTAAAACGTCCCAGATCGTATCTGGACGTATCTGTAATCTCCGGACACAGTTAGTTCTGTTATTAGTCCCGCAGTAACTAGAGACTAGTGCTTATCGCTCCCCTGTCTAACCGCCATTGCCGCCTGGCATTGCCCATTCATTGCCCTCATTCTCGCTAGTGTCGAAATTTACTGACTGACGTTTTATTTGTACGGTTTATGTATACGTAATAATAATTTATTTATTGTACCCTTTAGGTAGCATATCAAACAGGTATTATGCAGTTGTTATTGCTTCAGAGCCATATAGTCCAAATAATCTTTGGAACAAACAACACGAAGAAAAACAGAGAGGTAGAGTGCACAATACTGCTTAAGCAGTATATTTAATAAGTCAAAACAAAATTAAACTACATACAGATAACATTAACATAGAAGTATACATTATGCACAAACATTTACCTACAATTAGGTGAATATTTGTGAGATAAATTAATATTCGACTAGTGCTAAGAAAGGAAATTTTCTTTATTACTTAAATATAATAAATAAACATATTAGTATCATTTAAGTAACGATATCCTCTTATTTCAAATATAGTTAAATATTGTAAAAATATTTTTCATATGTATAAATTAACATGTTAAGCAATATTCTGGCGTATAATAGTTTCATATTTCTTCATAAACCTTCTTTTCGTTTTATATTATTAGACTAATACCTCCTATAAAATAAAATTGATCTAGGTTAACTGTTCTTTAAATTGTATAGGTTTAACAAATTGAATCTCCTTCAACTAAATTAGTTAATTCAGTAGAGTAAACATGAAAAAATAACCTGGTTTCGACCTCACAGTATACACCTCATCATCATTTATATTAGGCAGCATATCACTTCTAGTCGATTAGACCTGCCTCCTACACAATCTCAGCCCACGGAGGCATAAGGGGAGATTTGACACCCATAATAAGATACTGAATATGGATCAACCGTCTTTTTACGGCTTTTACATATTCATTTTCTTTTAACTTTGTGCGTCGACGCCTAGTGATCTCCTTAAACAGATCATTCGCGATACTAAAAGTCTTTACACCGTTTTGAAAGCTTACACGAGTTTCAAAATAAGACAGATTGTGTAACAAAGGCCTTTTAAATACCTTTACAAATTCAAAGTGAAGCCATTTCAATACGAAAATAAATATTTACTGTTCCGGCGAGCACCTCTTGGCAGGATTTACCTTACGCAAACCTGCCTCGGTTAATTGAAAGAGCTTCTTTCATTTAGTGTAATATTTTATGGCGCGGCTCGGTGGCAGCTTGCGGTTTCACTCTTACACGGAACGTTTGGCCTATAATACTCTCTCCACTCACGGACGCTTAAGACTCTTTATGAAATCATTTAACTTTCTGCGAGAATCGAAACATAAATTTGTTTTCAGCGTTATCTTATACGTCGACCTTCTCTTTTGATGTGTAATAATTTTTCAGATTTCTTTTTGAAAAGGAAATTAAAATAGCCGTGAGTAATACGATCTCGGATAAATTGTTTTATTGTATTACGAGAACAATATATTCACAGTCCAATAATATCAGTAACAGATACCGTCGTCGATGTAATTCTCAACGTCGGGCCGTTAGCACGAGCGCAATAACGAGTAATAAAGCTCGGTAGTAAGGGCGTGTTATAATTAGCGTTAAAGTCTGAGGGTTGATTTTGCGGTGTGCCGACATAAGCCGCAATAAATCGCACCCACGACGGTGGAGTAGCGGCGCTGCGGTTCGCAAGATAAGGGTCATCGCGACACAATTAACTACTACTACAACTACATTACAATCCCGACTCCCAACAGAACACAACCACATAAACAGTACGTAACACGCCAACTTAACCGTCCCCGCCGCCCTCGCTTTACGACCTATTGCTCTTATCTGTTCAGATTAAGGATAACCCGTGCTACAATCTGCATTATTTTCATTCTATAGGTTTTATTATTATTACGACATTTATAAATTACAATAAACTATGTACCCAACTGCGTGATTAACATAATGTTTCTGGAATGTTCCACTTTTGTCTTGTAAACGAGCATAAAGTGAAAGAACAAATTGCGAGTTTCCCCAGTATTTTCCTCGCTCGGAAAAATATATGTTTTATTAAAGCTCGGCATTTCCGAGAGCGAAGCAACCCTCCGGGCGGGCAGGGGGTGGGCGCGGGCGCGGGGGCCGCAGGAGGGCTCGGCGGCGCGCCAGTGTATAACAGACAGTAGAAGGATATAAAACATATTTACGCGCCTATAAAGTACTCTCGTACGTTCGCTCTCCACCGTTTTCTTTGTTCCTCGCAGCCAATGATAATGCTCTCTCTCGTTCGGTTAAACTTATTTCACTTCCGTCTTATCCGGCTTTTCTTCAACACATTTATTTATAACCCGAGTGGTGAAACATAACAATCTGAAATAAACGATTTCAGATCTCCGCTCGTATTATACTTGATTATACTTTTCAAGTTTTACAATTTATGAACATTATTTATGTTGGCATGACAAAGTGATCGTTTATTATACTGTCTGCGTGCTGTATTTGTCTACTTGTATTAACATAAGTAGTTGGTTCTCTTTTATCTATTTGTATTAAATTTGTATATGTTAGTGTCTTGCTATTAATTTTGCATACCTTCTGTACAGTTGTTGAGCCGAGGCGCTGTTAAAATTTATATTTGATTTAAAATTAAATGTTTATGAGGCAAGGAGTGTTTGAACAGTTGGTCCTTATCTCTTTTATCCTACGCGGTCCTCAGTTTTGCAGCCATTATCATATAAATGACACCTCCGCACTCCACGGCGCACATTTCACGCGCCCCCGTAGACAGACAAGTACGCAAGCGATCGTGTCACGTTAAACTCCGAGAACGGAGTGCACTAGACGCTATTCAGTGAGAACGACCGAAGCTGAAGCGCAGCAGTGAAGCGAGAGCGTCTTAATCTCGTGCGACAGCGAACAACCCCTTGCGAGCCCGAGAGGGTGCAATAACAACACCCCCTCGCCGCCCTTACATACCCGCTAACTTACCAGCTTGCAAACTTTGCTGATCTCTATTCTCTACTGCGCCGACATGTAGACCGGATCTTCTCAAATTAGCTCTAACTCGCTAGTAACATTGCTACTTCGCTCGCAACAAATTTTAAGTGGTTAACACAGTCGCTCGACGTTTATGTAACTAAATTATCATATAAAAGGTTTCGTACAGTTGACAAACTAATTGAATAACTAAAGGGAGTGAAGTAAATATAAAAGAGGATTTCATAAAGAATAATAAACTGGAAAACATTACGTAATAGGATGTCTGAATCTCGAGCGATAGTAATTGATTGTTTTCTTGATTGAGATAGTTCACTTAACAATTCACCTAAAATCTCTTTACCGAAAAACTGATTTCAGGATACCGATTTAGGATGATGATCCTGGTCTTTATAATCTATATACTTAAGTGAAGTTTTTAATCTCAGGAGCAATTCATTGTCACATCTATTTATAAACAATACAAACATTTTTTTTCCTTAATTTCTCTGCACCTTTATGACGAACGGAAGCTTCAACAGAAGAGGTTTATGCTTAATAAAGGAAATTAAAAATTAGTCGACACACAATTTTCGCAACTGAAAGTCACTGGTAATGGTAACTTATATTCATATCATTCTTTTTAGAGCGTTGCGATATGTTAACAACCAGCATAACGAGATAGCAGATTCTCATAAAAATACCAGCGAAAAACTACAGAATATCAACGACGTATAATGTTTGTCATCCTAGAGTCCAGTTTTCGCTTTAGAAATGAAAAACATTTTGAGAGCTAAAAACATTGTTGCCACTTTTCGTAGCGTGCAGCACAAAGACGGTTCGTCAAAGGGCCGTAATTATCCGTAGGCGGGCGAGTGTTAGCACTCGACGCCGAGGTCGAGATATCTCTCGACGGATCAGCAGCTCACTCGGGATGCACTCTGCGATTCCGTTTGTCACTGCACCCGGCTGCGGTGTGAGCTCTCGCTCTGATAAACGCATGTCAACGCGCTTTGAACACGGAGCGCCTTTAACCACTGTAGCAATCTGCCGGCTTAGCTGTGTAACACGACCGAGACGCGCCGTTTGAGGAGATATGAAATGGTTATTACTCGCTTGCGTTCCGATTGCATATATGAACACGTCGTGGGAATATAAATGATACTTTCGCCCACATGCAGGCTCGAATAAAAATATGGCGGTAATTTGCGCTGGAAACACGACGCTGGCGTAGTTAATTGACGTTTTTCATCAATGATAGTGTTTGTAAAAGGAAATGCGGCTTCTCAAGTGTACACGACGAGTTAAACAGATAAACCGTTTAGATATTTGCACTTTGCTCGTCGCCATGTGTGCGAGCTAGTCGGGCCGGGACGTAATTAGCCGACCGCAAAGTTCACGGGAATGCTTTAAATGCAGCCACATGCCGACGAAAGTACTCTCTGATTTGAATTAAGCTCCAAGTCACGGTGCTGATTGGCCGCAAGACTGTGTGATGCCTGTTATTCGATTCTGATTATCTTACCGAATCTGGATATTGTAAATATGTATATAACCTGAATATCGGCAATAAGCGTAATATTCAGTAGACTACAGTTAATTCAAGCCCAGGCGAAACCTTTATCTTGACAGTAAGGTATCTTGATATGTCAATACACCAATAACGTAATAGACATTCCTTTTACACCAATTCTGTAATAAAACCTTGTAGCCATGAGCGCTGTTTAAAACTTATATAAACGAACGTCTGATATAATACCATCAATGATAAAGCTGTGAAGTAGATAATAAATTGTAAATTACTGAATCTAAATAGACTATTCATCACTCTTATATAACTCTATTCTTCAACTCAAGTCCGCTCTAAAGTTTTAAGATCAAGACTTCTTTAGCTGATTAAATTTATTCCAAGTTTTGTCTTAGGAGAAAGGAATTATGAATGTTCCACTTTTAATAGCATCAAGTGCAAAGTTGAGCGCGATCTTACCGCGTTCCTTTCTGATTACTTGGCCTTCCAATTGATTCTTTCTTTGTTTTGATCGGCCCGAGACCGCTATGTTTACTTTTTCTTATTAGAAGAAAAGCTTTTTCGCTTTGAACCTTTTGAAAAGATATTTTATGTGCTTTTGTTAATGGAAACCCGCTGAGTATTCTAGAATGCCTACCATTTCTAGTATAACATGACATTTTATTAGAATACGGTATTTGTTTGAATAAAAATGCACGCTATTTGAAGCTACGAATATGTAGGATTGAAATGGAACGGCACATTTGAAAGTGGCAATACAACACAAGAGGCAGAAATAGCGGGAATTTTCGTAACACTTGTTTAGTCGAAATACAAATAAACACCGTGCTGAGTACTTGCAAGCAGATTTTTTAAAAGTGATAAAATGCTGAAAAGTTCCACAAATGAGCGTCCGTACGAGAAAGATAAAACTTTACGACTCAAGTTTCAGAATTCACTATTAGCATCGTAAAATGATCTTGTTCCGTTGTAAATTACGTACGCGACGACGCAATAATGAAGCTGTAGAATAGTGTAGAAGCCTATTATCCAACAACTTCCAGCTTCCTAATTCATTAACGATGGAGCAAGTTCGCGACAATAGCTAATTTATGTATTCCGTCTGGAGTGAAATTTCGGGTATTATTATAAAGTAATCTAAGTTAGGGGACCCGTGGAGAGACGAGGGGGTTGACAGGTGTTTAAATATACGTTCAACCAACCGCTCCCCACTGGTACTTGCCCGAGATTCAACGTATAAAGGTGTATTTAGACCAACTCCACCAATTAACTATTTCTTCTTCAACAATTTGCCTGCTCTTCGTTTAAATATTTAACTTATATTTTAACTGTCATTTAGATTATTGTAGGTATATCAACTAAAAGTCTGATATTTAGTAGCGGACTCGAAAAAGCTGACTCGTATATTTAAGTTAAATAGTTCTGAAAATCAATTTAACTAGTAATAGTTTTAGTTTACACTTTGTGGCTCCATGTTATTTCAGTGTAAATGCACCCTTATGTCCTAGACGGGAGTCGTTCGAGCGTGCGGTTGTCGGATTAATTGCTCGCTGTAACACGGACGGATACTTATATTCAACTCTCGGTTCAAACTGTTACGTGAGCTTGCCGCACAAAGGGGCTCCAAATATAGAGAAAGTTTAATCTGACCACTTACAAATGGGCGTGTAACTTATTAGCTTTGGATGTGTGCTGAATTTAATGAAACCGAATCACATTGCTTAACAGAAGTTGGCTGTGAAGTTTTAACTTCAGGTTATATGAATAATTTGGAATGTTACTTAACGATAGAAGTGATAGAACCATTACTTTTCCGAACGCATGCGCCTCTTAATGAGAGTTTGTCGAAGCGCGAGTTAGTAGTCAGTCACGCTTCGGTCCCTCAACTGAAACAGGTCAGCCGCATCTTTTACTATAGAAGTATTATTCATTGTAAGCATAAATCGAGAAAGCGGTGTCTCCCCGCGATCGTTATAGTGTCATCACGTATTTACGGTCGCACGGCTGAATAACTCATTTGGCAGCGATCCTCAAGCGCTCATTTAATTGGCCGCTCCCGTCGCGCATCTCACTCAACCTCTCGCCGGCATCGTTTCTCGTCACATCGCTGTCATAATAAACTTGTAATTTGTCTAGAAATCAGGGTTGGTAGGTACGCGACTTTAACCAGTTAAATAGCGTAATAATATTTATCTATATCGGATACACTCAATTCAGTTTATTATGTAATTTATTATGAATTAATAAATAAGGTATAACTAAGTAATGGAACTGACATTTTAATATGTTAATTACGTAAAACATATATTTTGATGTAACTGTCCGTTCAGTCACTTCATTTTATATAACCAAAACAAAATCTAGTAGTCTTTAGCATCCCTACCAGAGAAACACCGGCTCAATACAACACCGCGTCTTACGTTCATAAAAACTGACGCTATAATGATCGTTTTTTTCCCTTTAATCTTTCACCATCGTCAGAGGAGGTGGTAATTGCTTTATTACATCCAGAACAATTTGTTTGCAACTTGTTTCTGAAATGATGTAGTTAGAATGATTAATGTTTCATTAATGCAAATATTGGTTATGGCTTGTTAAGATTTGTGTTTTCTTTGGTGGTTATAAATTACACAAACTGTAATATGCGCACATATAACATGTTATTAAAATTTATTTTCGTAAAAAGTTTTCACACACAATTTATGTGTTATAATTGATTTACTAAAACGCTTTACTCATCGTGTAACATAAAATAGCGTATGTCAGAGGCATATCAACACAAAAGTATTCCTATTTTCAGTCGAACGTAAACTTATATCACCGAAGTACCGTTAGGAAGTCGTGCGAATCCGGACGAGGCGAGAAAAGGTCGAACCGAGCAAATCACGTCGTTTAAATTTTCACACTCACTTCGAGTTTCGATGAAAGCCTCCTGCCAGACTATTAGAAAGTCTTAGACACAGATTGGTAAACATTCCGCCGGAGCTACGTCTCGTTATGTAACACGTAAACGTGTGGCACCAATATCAATATTTCAAGATAATTTTAGTAGTATACTTGGGAAAAGTCGTGCTTGCAATTTTGCAAGAATTGTAATTCATACCTTGTCTCAATAACAAATTGTTTACTTTATATAGATTTCGTCGTGCATACCAACACTAACGAGGAAAACCTAATATGTACTCTCGGTAAGATAAACTGATTTATGACCCTTCTGGCTGATGCAATTAAAATAATAACGGGAACGTGCGGTATTGGCATAAAGGAAAGTGTGTGTCAATAAAAAAGAAAACGATATCCAGATATGATTTCAACTAATTGGAGCGATTGTTTTAATTCGTTTACGATGGCGAGGGCATAAAGAAATTAAAATGAGCTTTTAATGGATACTGGAACGACGGAACCGGTTAGGCGCACGGCTTAGTGCGCCGGCGCAGGCCTCGTGTAATATCCACACTGTACATTCTCGCGAGCTCATTAAAGCGGTTTTTGTCCTCGCCTTGTGTTTATCTTATTACCTCGCTGGGCCCTGTCGCTACTTACTCGGTCGGTATACGGGAACGCAACAGCTGCAAGCGTTTAGCGAACAACGAGTATACAATTAATAATTGAATTCATGTTTGTCACGCTATAAGTACCTGTGTAGATAATTACATAATTTTACGTGCCTCTCGAAGAATACAGCTCCTCGAAATTTGATGGTGTACTTTTATTTTTTGGTTGGCCATTAACTACTCCACGGAAAGCTACACGTGTTTTGTAAAAGGCAACTAATCTGTTGAATCCAAAGGTTTGCAAGTTTTGTATTTTTATGTATTTACCCACTCCCAATCATGATTTTTCAAATGAAAATATAACAAAGAAACTGACACATTGACTGTGTATTTAATAAAGACTTTATATTATATAACAAGAGAAATCCAGATTTCCGTAGATATCTGTACATTGTCATTTTGTTATTATGTTCTTCAGTTCGGATTCATTCAGTGATTCATTCAATTTCAATCAAGATTTATTGAAAAACTGATTATCAAGAGCCAGTTGTCAAAATTGTTACTTACTTTACTTTTTTATTTCCTTTGACAATTATCTTGTCATTAATAATGTTACGTGTTATGTTGTTGTAAAATTAAGTAAAACAGTACCGGTTTTATCTCTCGTTGTCAATGATATTTTAAATTACTGAATGAAAATATATACTTGACACCAGACGGTTTTTATTCACTCATCTTTTGTACTCGTCGGTAATAAGATCAGAGCTTTAAATTGGGCCGCGAGGTGCATTGTCACATAATGTCACATCGTTTTTGATCACGCACGCTTTTAGCACCGCGTTTTTTCAACTCCTTTTTACATGGTATCAGTATTAAACTAATGTTTTAAAGGCAAGTCTTGCTGACTTTATTGGGACAACATGGGTTGACTATAAATTAAAAAACACCATACTTCAAGACCCTTTAAGACATTAATGTATTTGTTGAGTCGAATGAGCTCTAGCACAACACATTCGCTGTGTGTCGGTGGGGAGTTTCGTATCCTATTGATTATATTATAGATATTGCGGCAACATCAAGTCAGGCAACATATCATATCCTTAAAGTCTCAAAGATAGTAAATGTCGAATCGATCAGTCAATATAACTAGTTCATATTTCTTCAGTAACTAGAAAACGTCTCATTATCTTGAAGTTTAAAATGCTAAATAGATTATTATCAAATGTAGCTAAGCATACCGTGATCAAGTCACTCAGAACTTATAATGCCAAATAAACTTTAAACTTATTTTTCCTTCTACAAATTAAAAATCAAAAATATCAGTCTACAGTACAATTAATAAAATATATTTTTGCGTAGTAATCTGTTGTAACCCATGTTACACAATATTTAATTGTAACTTTTCTTTTACTATACAAAGTCTAAATGCACTTGGTTAATAAACATTATCTTCGAAACATGTCAAGATAACAATCTTTCTTATCATACACCAATTACTTTCATATCATGTCTAATAATTATCTTTAAATGAAATCTTAAGTAAATGATTATGAGCTAAGCGGTTTTATTGCAGAATATTGTCCTTATCAAATACCAATAATTGTGCCTCTATAGCTATTTCTTATACGTTCGACACTTATTAAATCGTATCGTGATAGTGCAATACATTGTCGTGTAACATCAATTAGTGCCACTCCACAATAATTGAACGTAAATTTCAGTCTTTGGAATATATTGTAACCGTTTTAGCCGTTGCCTATATAATAGTTTTGTTTTACGACGGCTATAAATTTAACGCGAATAATGCGCTAAGAGACAGATCATTATATTATATTGGTGCTAAAGCAGTTGATTTTCTACTGCACTTGTGTTGGGAGAACGGTGTCGGATTATTTCCCACTTTATGCCGTCGAGTTAGATGCGTCGAGAACACTTTGTTGTTTTATACTGTTTATATACTTTGTCTTGAAGCGACTCTGTATATCGCCTCATTGCTCTTCGTTTCGCTTAGTTTTCTCTGTTTACTTTTGGTTCACGTTACTATGTAAATTTATTTTAAAAACTAGCGACCTCACAGCGACTCTTGTCGTTAACATTGTTTCTCTGTATATTAATGTGTTCTTGTCGTCATTATTATAATAACGTTGTTTATGATGTTGATTTTCATTGAAACCATTATACAAAAAGTAGCTCTGTCTTTATTATTAATAGTCGTTTATTGAATAAAAATGAATGAATAAACATTTGATTTATTTTATATATCTACCGATAGTTTATTGGCTGATATAATACAACTGAAAGTAAGGAATAATAATAAAATCACTAATAAACTTCGTAATGTAGTTCAAGAATACTTTTCACTGAAACGAGAGCGAAATAACCAGTTGCAAATTCGAATTGAATCATGAAGTTACGTCCGTACCCGATCCACCTCAACGGGCGCTTAGGAGCAAACTACATTTTTACACGGCGAGTAAACAAAACGAGTTAGCGATGTCGTTGCGCCGCTTTCCCCGTATTGCAAAGGAACGAGCTTGAACATTCGCTTTAATATCTTTGTTCTACACGGCTCACTCGGAGCTTGCTAACATTTCAGCGTAGCTTGTCTGGATATTGTAGAGGTTTTTCCACTCTCTGTAACTTAAAATATCCTCTATTTTTGCTACGGATATTGATGTTGACTTTTTGAACTTCACGTGACTTGAAATAATAAAAATGTTTTTGAACGGTAGTGCTATATAAGCACATATTGCAGTTTTACAAACGGATACTTTTGCTATGGCTAATATTTTATTAAACAAATTAATTTGTTAAAAAAAGTTCTCCACGGCCATCTAGAACCTATATTGAGCCTCGTCTGGAAATCTCCGTAGCTGAGAGAAACTCGAAATCCGACAGATCACAAGTCGGTGAATAAATTAGAATTATTACGCCCGACATTCATGATTCAACTGATAGTAGATAGAGTAATTAATTTATAGAAGAGGCTCCTTAATTATTTATTGCTTTAAATATACATCGGCAAATTAGTTGCGATGTGAAACAAGAGATATTACGTAGATAAGGTTTAAGTTGTATTCAATCAACGGAGAGTGTAGGCTGCGTTGTTATCTCGCGACATCTGAGAGTCATCCAGTCTCGGTCACAAGTCAGCAAATAAATCGGGTCTGCCACGGCCGACGTTCACGACTTCACGGCTATTATGCTTGAGTTTTATGTCGGCGGAGATCAGTTTCGCAAGAGTTTCATAAATATGTACCTACGTACCTAAATAATGTTTTGATATTTTATCTACCTTATAATAAGATTTTACTAAATTTTAGTGATTTAGTAGATGCATTAAACGAATGGTTGAAAAAAGTGTTTGTATTTGTCGTATAAATATAAAAAAAAAATATATTTTTATATTTCATTAAAATAAATACAATTAACGTTACTCTCTGTACCATCTTTAAAACCAAAACGTGCATGAGGCACAAAAATTAAACTGCACGATTGTACAAAATCACGATCGTAAAATATTATAAGATGGTACGATTACTGTCATCGTGAAATTGTGTTTAGTGAGTTTATTCATTACTCCGCACCGAGGGAGCGACCGAGCGAGCGAGGGTGGCTCAGCTACCCCTCTTCCCTCTGCTCAGTTTATGGATATAACCTCGACAAAATATCCCTAAAATTGAACTGTTTTTATTACGCTCTCCCTTTATCTCTTTTGGTTTGTTGTGCCCTCCATACCGCGTTATTATTTTATTAGGCAACTTAAGGTATATACATAACATAATGGGCCTTTTAAGGTTCTTAATTGTTTTCTTTTGAATTTCTTATTCGACCTTTTATGTAATAGACTGTTAAGTGCTTATCCGCAACATGTTTTCATTTGGCTCGCGAACATTTTTGCGGCTTACTGACAGTTGGCACACGATAGCGTTGTATTAATCGAATTTGTTTGGTAGAATAAATTAAAACTGAAACTATTCTAACTCATTAAAGTTTTCGGAATTTCCCAGAAAGCTTTTGTGAAATATGTTTAACCGTAGGAAAGATCAAAATATCTAATGGTCAATAACTCTATTTCGTGTTTTATTCATTGCATCATTGTACCTCCAGTTTCGTGACAAATTGAAATATCGAGTGCGATTTTTCTGTATCATTAAATGTAAACATAGTTTAGATGCCAAATAGTTTGCAAAAACGATAAAGCAAAGCGGCTGGCAAGCGACCAAGTCGCGCACTGCGACACGAGTGGATGGGCGCGCGATTTGCAACGCGAACAGGCTGCTAACAAACATCCCGTCGATATTACCTTATGTTTCTCTATACATTTGGAAAACTCCAATATTTTGTTTTATCTCACTACTCTAGGTAAACGAATAATCACGATATTTTTATGCATTCGTCATACTAAAAAATATTCAAGGGCATTACTATGCCTGTAGCATGACATTGTAAAAATTTCACGGATATCTTTTGTGTCATAATAATGTAAGTAGATGACACATTTTTATTAATGGCGTGTTGTTTGAACCTTAATTTGTATGTACACGCAGTTGACAACTCTAATCGCTTCCAACGCCGTCGTGTCTCTGATGTCTCTCGGCGCCACTCGCCGCCGTGCTTAGCGCAGATTTGTACGAATTCATTTTAAATGGAGCCGTCAGTTCGCAATTACACTCCCTTTGAGCATACGGAATGCGTTCTATATGACATTCAATTCAATTTCGCGCACAAAGCGCGCGTCGAAATTCTCTTTCTCTTTGACCAAATCCTCTTATGCAACAATGCTTTGTTAGCGAAACAGCGTCAAGCTAACAGACTGCACGTTGGCACCGCACGGAAACGTATTTTGCAAATATGCGATGCGCACGCCGTCGCAAATGAAATGTTTCCTTGAATTAAATGTTTCTCTGTGCCATTTGTAAACAGTTCGCATACACGAAAC
>DWJN01001007.1:0-19946 GCA_018248895.1 Carystus phorcus
ACTAATTTATTCCTTTAATAGCGTGTGTGTTTATATTATATATAGAAGACAATTTTACTTATATAATTATATAAATAACATTATTCTTATCTATACTTATGATACATCTTCAAAAAATACAAGACTCAAGTACATTATTCCAAATTCCACAAATGGATGATCAACATGCATTAAGACTACGTTGCTAATCCGCTAAGCTATTACGGCTTAAGTAGATAGTACGTACATAGACACAGTCAATTTAACACAGTAATTTTCAAAGCGAAATTGCTCATACCTAACATGATAAATATGATAATATCTAAGTAAGAGTGCATTTACAAGTAAACGACTGAATCCATTTTCCCGAGTTTCGCGTAGTCAAGGACAGGGGCTTATTCTATAGGATTTGACAGATATTGTTTCGAGAGCCAAATCCGATTGCGTCTCACGCATGAATCATGATAAATGAAGCGTATTCGCCGGAGATTGACGCGTGGTGTTTGCGCTTACGCGATGACAGTCCCTAATGTACTAATGGACGATGTAGGGAATTTTTCATTACTATTTTAGGAGAAAGAATTGGAATTATAAGTGACAGAATACATTCGTAGGTAGATGGTTTAATGTTTCGTTGAAATAATAATATAAATAATATATAGCTGTGCGATATCTAAATCTGTCTAGCGTCGAATAATAAAGAAATACTAAGAAGTGGAATTAAAGATAAGAAGTCATTTTGAGAAGCTCTACTGACATTGTGTATGGAATATGATTTGCAATACTTATGTACATATTCGTAACAAAGCAAACATTTTGGTTGGTTTAAAATAAACTAAAAAAGAAGAATAAAATATCACCGGTTCCTAAACAAATAAACGTAAGAGAAGGTTCCTCTTGTTTCATTCGTTATATTATAGTGTGGCGCAATATTGCAAATACTAATTAAATACATTCACTTCCAATCAATATACTTTTAATTTATTATGTTAAAACGAGTTTTGTGCCTAATTCATCAATTCCTAATCAAACGGTAGTTACCGACATTTAATTAAATAAAGAATAAAATAACAACAAAATAAATAATGACACTTTTATTACGTTTTATTAATTAGCTTTCGAGTCAAACACTTCCATTAAAGTTTTATAACTGTCTAAGGTAATCTTCGTCCCTTTTTATTACGTATCTAGCCAGCTATTAAAAGCGACAGCTTAAGACAATCAATACTTTAAATGGTTATTGTACATCTTCGCAATGGACAACGGTAAAGCTATTGGAAGATGAAAATCATTATACAATTTTACAGCTCACAAACAATTTTTACGGTGCAATGAATCCTGCAGTTGATTTTAAAAGTCCTGGAAATAATATTCCGGGAATCACCTCTTTCAAGCTGATTTCGTCAAGCTGTTTAGTAGACGGCGCCAGGCGCAAGTGATATATCGTTTAATTAATGTCAACTTCAACACATTTATGGGGAGGCAGTAAGGTTCAATTTACCACGTTGCTTTACTAAAATTAAAAGCAAAACGCATGCGTCAAGCGGGCCGTGTCAACGGAATCGCAATCAAAATTCCAATGCAAAAACTTTTCAAAGACTGTGTATTTTGGTGTACTTCATTAAAGATTATTAAGTTGATTTATGTAACTCTCAGTGTTTAGTTCCAGTTAACATTATAATCTGTCATATTTCGTATTAACTTAATACTGTATATTACTTACTTTAAAGTTTTAATATACATTTACACAAATTTTAATGGTTAGGATTTGTGCCATATGTTAATTAAAATGTTAGTAATATTCTCCTACTCTTATATGTATTTGAGAAACAAATGACAATACCATACACAATGTACCCAAAATTTATATTAATTTCCATAAAATTTACAAACTTGAGTGTGTCCTTATAAACAAGTTTTACAAATCTATATAAGATTTTCTATATTAACATAGAAACTATCTAATTATACTTTGGACGGTCGATATAATAATCATTATTCCGCCTACTGACTCCGCCTTGCTCAGTTCATGGAAAGTTTGTAAATGTTTTAGATAGGATATAGAATTTATGTGCAATGTTCATGAGCCATTACACGCATGGTTGGAATGAAAATTTTGAAATTGTTATTAATACAGCACGAAATTGAAATTTTTTAGAATAATCCTCCCACAACTTTTTGGTTTGTGTCTTGTCTGTGATCGACTGATTCAAGTAACTTCTGCTAACGGTTGGTATCTGAAAGAATTTTTCACATTTATTTAAAATATTTATGTTGCAACTGCCTTCCTTGTTGTTCACTGACCACAGGTTGACTGATAGGGAATGCTTTTAGAATTAAGCTTTAAGCATTTGTACTAATACTTTTGTATGGTTCAATAAAGTTTAAATAAATAAATGAGTAACGACTAATAGTTTCATGCATCTTGTTTTATGTAACTAACTGACAAACGAGAAGACGTTTTACCTGATGGTAAGTGGTGACCGTCGCTCGTGGACATCAGCAAAATTATTCTAGCTTAGTTTACCTTAGCTCTTCTGTATTCTAGCCAACTCCAATAGAGGAAGCCAAAAATAAACACGCGCATTAGGAAAATACATAAACATGCATACAACATAAGACCAGATTGTCCAGACCAAAGAAATTACAAAAGTCTAACGAACTGACGAAAAATTATTTAAATACCTAGATTTAAATGTATACAAACAGTAATAAGTTATATATATTCGTACATATAGTGCTCAATACCCATATACCAGTTTATAGAGCAGTAAACTTTGATGCAAGATAGTTTCAAAATCAAGAAGTATTATGTAATAAAAGGTAGATTTGGTTTAATCACAAAATTTGAAACGGTATTTGTTACGGACTTTAATCAGACACCCATAACGCAGAGACGTCCGTCAATCACAATGAAGTCGGAGTCATTTATAGACAAATCTCTTTTGTTTGCTGTACTGCTGTGTGGTCGACGTAACTGGAGCTTCATTGGAATGCATTCATTGGAATGCACATTTTGACAGCTTGGCTGCGTGCATTATTGTAAGAAGACTTTTATAATTGTATAGGGTTTAGAGTTAATCTTGATTATATGTTTATCATTCAAAAAGGCTTAACCTTTGAATTTGTTTATATGTATATCGAGATTATCGTTTTCTTAAGTACGAGTAAATGTACTCTAAGCAACAAACATTCTAGATCAATATTGGATGCTTCATGCTGCTTTTCTTTCATTAACAGTTAATTTCAGGCCAGATTATTATCAAGTGACAGTATGTATTTCCTTCCATATATTAAGTTCATTTTCATAGTGCTTTATATCTTCAATCTACGTTATGGACAATTGAGTTTTACTTTGAAACCTGTAGATACAGATTCGGCCCATACCAGCTGACCAAAGCATTGTCTGAGGCCGACTCTTTTGCTAGGTGAAAAGACTTCGCATAACTATTATACTAATAATATTCATATTAAATCGTCAATATTAATTATTAACTTTCCGAGAAGCCCGCGTGACTAGTTACCGTCTTTTTGATTGCGCCGATGGACGCCTTGAAGCATCAGACCCAGTAATTTCTTTATTTTTTCTTTTTTGAACTACAACGCATTAATGACGTCTTTAGCTTTACTTGTTCTAGGCAAGATGGAACCGCAAACTCGGCTGCTGATTTGTCGGCTATTTAAAATACTAATCAATGTGTTCCATTAATCCTAAGAAAAATAGATTATTATTAATGAGATATTTTAAATTAATAATTTGTCTAATAATACTTTTGTTTGAAATAAATTCAATTTTAAAATCAGTCGATTACAATCGTCCTAATACAGTATTACTTCAATGAGAGAAATTACATATATTAAATATATTTATATTACTTGCTATATTTTATATTTGGAATAAAACTTTAATCAGTCGGCAATAATATCAGCTCATTCACTATACAGAGTCAAACAGGCGGTTAGCGAATGAAAGTCACGTCTACGAGTAATGTAGAAATCATCCCGTTAGATAGAGCGAGATATTACTCCGATTATAGCTATTTTAATCTGAACCTATTTGATGTCAACTTATTCTTAATAATAAAGCCTTTGAAAAGTAAATTAAAGGGAATACGTACGATAATACTTTTTTCGCGTACAGAAAATATAAGTACAATGTCGAGATTACGCTCAAATATCACGATCAGATTTCAAAATGTTAGTTACACCATCAGAAGGGTTAACTGCGTCATAAAATTTCATGATAGACAATATCGTAAGCACTCCACATGGTAGATACTTCCTTCTGGGGAACCGTTCGCGTAAAATTAAATGCCTTTTTCAGCTACTGAATCGGTTTGTGATGGAGTAAAATAAATAAAAAACTCCTTTGAAATTATAATATAGTGTGATGGTTGCTGTAACTATAGTTGTGTTAGTTTAAGGATTTGTTCATCGATAAACAGTGGCAGTGTGTATCTTACATAAGAGATATTGTGTATCTTACATAAGCCAGAATGTAATCTTAATATACATATATAAATTAGTTGTCACGGTGTTTGTCCGCCATGGACGCCTAAACTACTTAACCAATTTTAATAAAATTTTGCACACCGTATCTAGTTTGATTCAACTTGAAAGATACATCTCAATTTATAGTCGCAATATTATTTTATTGCAAATTATTTGTTTTATATCTTACAAAGGATTAGTTCCCTAAGATTGTAACAGATGGCGTTGTAAGGTAAACTCTGCTAAATTGAGTATGTTACAGCAGTTACAGCAACGCGTGGCCGAGTCTGCTAGTATATTAATAATTTTGAAAGCAACGCTATTGATCGCATATAACTTAAGTCAAGTCGGTATGACAGGCGGACATTATACGACGTTCTTACATAGTCTGTGGTGTTTTCTAAACTGATGCAAGGCGTCCACCATATGGAGAATTGTTAAAAAACATGTAGTAAGGATTCCGAACATTAAATATTTTACAAGGTACTATGAAAAAAAGTCCAAAACTTTGAAAGAAAACTAGTATCGGGATAATTTGTTTTCCAAAATTTACGATTAAAATAGGTCATTTATTTATATAGCACTAGTTGACAGAGGGACCAAATCATCGAAAATAATCTGTGACACAGATAACAAACAGATATGTGTAGGTATGTAGTATTTGTTAGATGTTCGCAAACATAGAGTAGTTTAAAAAATCAGTCCCAGTTTTGTAAAACTTCACAAGTTGATCCAATTTCGTCGTTTTTATTTCTAGTTTTTATCAAAAAAGTATTTTGTCTACTGGGAGTTGTTATTTTACTAATAAAACCAACTGTGCTGAAAATCATCTAAGTAAACATGAGGAGAGGTGCTCTTAAATATCATTAAGCTTTATACCCTACTACATTGTAAATATTATATGTCTTACTAGTTATACCCTGTGCGTGATACTTCGCATATTAAAAAATTCAAATTTAACCATGTGTCCAATCGATATGATTTTGGTACCAAAACCTTCTTTAAAGAATTCTGAATAATATTGCTAAAGACTTCATTGCTATATCTCCTGCTATTTCAGAGTCCATAAAGGACAGGCATACATTTTTATATATTAAGATTATACAACCAACAATCTGTTTACTTTGCAAACAATTCTATGTCCGAAAGATAAAGCGTTGGGAGTGTAAAAATGTTAACGTACCTTCAAAAAGGTCTTGTCTACGGTCGCCTGGAATAATAATTGGGATGGATCCTGATATACGCAAATTCGTTTGCAAAATGGTCGTATTAAGGATAAAACACGCACTGCATATTATCTTGTCTGTTAAATTGGGACTTTTATGATGTTATGAAAGAACCCTCTTTGAGTATACTTTACCAGAATAAGTAATAAAAGGATAGACATAATAATATTACGAATGCTTCTATATGCAGATAGAAAGGCTTTTTGTATATCTTGTGTAAGATTTTCTGAATATTACAAAAGCGGGAACAACCCTTGATCTTGAAATGGGAACGTTAGTTGTACTTACTTACATAAAATGTATTGTTTGTATAAACATACTTCATTCTCGGTTCCGTTTATGTAATGTTATTATCCAAGTACCATATTATATGTAATGAAAACGTTGTTGTTCTTGGCTGAAGTAAACTTTATATTATTAGAACGATATTTGTACCACTTGTCATTTAGGCAAATATTACTGCTACTTCACGTGACCTACTTCCTTGTTATTCGTCTTTATTGCTGTCGACGTGTTATTAATACAAGTACTTAAGCGTCTTCATGGCCAGTAGATACATATTGTCAGGTTATCCGGTGACGTATTTTAGGATAGCTTTTTAGTTATTATTAACTTATAATTATGTTTTACTGTGAAATCAACCATACATTATTATGTATACTATAATGAAAGCGAAAAATTTACACAATAATAAATAGGTTTTTGAATAAGGACAATATCACTAAAAGTATTCTTAATTTAATCGTTATCAATGAAGTGATTAATAAATCGGGGAAAAAAGGGTTATGGATATAGTTAATTTTCTTTCATAACGTAAGGGCCTATTGGCTAGAACAATTTTTTTATTGATCCAAGTATCCTTTCAATGAGCTAAAGACGCACTTAAAGAACAAACATTTATTTATACACAATTAGGTGTTTAGTATTTGCAAAATTTCTCTCTAATACGTAAAACAATTTACATCTAACCACCATGTTTCAACACCGGACTAGACTTCATAGACTGGCTCACTAAGAAGATTAGTCACTGTCTAGTGCAAAGCTAAGGCTTTGTAAGATTTTGTAGGTAATAGTCCAGCGGAACTAGATAATATTTAATGAATTTTAATAACAGTATACTTTGTTATTACGATAAAAAAGAATTCATCAAATTCAAATTCATCGATCAGCTTTATTATTAACCTAATGACTTTTGTCGATTGAATATAAATTATAGAATATCAACTCATGCATATCCGTCTAGAGTCTAAATTAGTGCTATTTTAATTATTCCAGAACATATTCAAAAAGTCTGTGACAGACACGTAATAATATTCATTATTTCTGAACGAATCGATGGAATTTGGACCACTGTATTTCGTTATACCTCATAATAATTCAATAACTGACCAAGAATTTTGGACGTAACCCGATTTTTTTCATTAAATCTATTAATATTAACCTTACATAACAGTGTTAATTATCGGATCATAGATTAAGATGTGTCAATATTCATATTAAAGATAAGAATACTTGTATTACGGAAAAGTAATTAAATTTTATGCATCTGTACGTTTTAAGACCCATTGGTGTAAAATATGTTTTATTTATCCTTATAAAATAATCTCATACGAACAATATTATTACGGATACACGTGGCTCACTTTAAATTAAAGTTTTAAATATAGTTCTGACACTCCGATAATACATTTTGTATCTCATTGCTCTAAAAATGAATAACAGAAAGTTCTTTTGCAGTAACATTACACATTCATAAGGAAGTCTTTCTTCGTTTATATAACCGTCAAATGAATGTTATTCCGTAGTTTTTTCAGACCGCAGAGGCGAAGTTCTGTTTATTTTAAATTATGTATTCCATAGCAGGGAAGCTCAGTAACAAAGAACACAGAGTAACATTGTAGAACATCTAACTTGTTTTATAGAAACATCGCGGCTTCCGTAGAATAATTTCTGGGTTCAAGAAATACTGTTGGTAAATTTTGCTTAAGCGATATGTTTTAAACTTTATAATAATTTTGGATAACTGAATCCAATTTGTATTTTATATAAAGTTCACTACCTTTCCCTAACTTCACTTCGTGAAACGGCTGCCTTCGTAAATGTTCCACTGTAAACAATTGTTGTTAATTTTCTTTAGATTTTCGTAGATTACAAGATTTATTCGTTTTGGAGTTTGGATAATTACAAGGGATGATAAAACCGTCTTCTCATTTATTTGTAGAAATGTGTTGTCATGTCCCACAAGTATTTGAGCAAACGCATCACTTAATGGTATCTTGATCATCGACATTTTATTAGCATTAATTCACCATAAGCTGTTGTTTTTTATTGGTGTTCTAAGAACTAACTTGCTTAGAAAGAAGCGATGGATCAGCTTTTTAAGGAACCCAAATTATAGCACAGGCAGATAGCAATAATTTAATTCCAATATCAAGTACTTTTTATTTACCCTTATTTGGAAGGTTAAGGGTTTTATAGGCTTTCTTATCTTTTTAATTTTAAGGTATGTTCTCGATGTATCTGAGCTAAAAGTATCATAACCATTATATGTAAATTTTTACTGTGAAATGAATCTGAAACACTCAAAGTACAAGCGTAATAAGTGTCAATGCCACTACAATCGCGTCACTAGGTCTTTAGGTCAAAACGCTACAGAATGCGCCAGAACAAAAATTCAAATTGTTCAAATTTTCATACAGCAAAATGAATGAGAACTTGCTCGGAAACCTTATTCCCGGAGAGCTTTTACAGTTAATGGACAAAAGAAGAAAACACGGTGTATCTGAAAACAGGACTTGAGGCCTTTGACGACAAAATGCACTCCGGGCTACAATCGATAGACAATGGACTGTTTGGCTTTTGTTCGCATAACGTAAAGCGC
The DNA here is from genome assembly GCA_018248895.1 of Carystus phorcus. Classification (NCBI taxonomy): domain Eukaryota; kingdom Metazoa; phylum Arthropoda; class Insecta; order Lepidoptera; family Hesperiidae; genus Carystus; species Carystus phorcus. The sequence continues at coordinate 8,578 of DWJN01001007.1, forward strand.
TTTTAGAAGTATCTAGAAGTTCTTTGATGTCTATTACTCGCTGAAATGCATTGCAGTTGTCCGCGGACTTCGTAACAGTACTAAGGTCGTCATAGCACTGATTTGTTTCTTTTGAAAGGGAATTTTGCTTTTATTCCAAATAATGACGATTTCATTACAGTTTTCTGAGTACCTACTTGTTTGTAGTAATACATTTTTATTTCACGTGTTTAAGCATTTGTTGTCCAAGGAATTATATTAATCGTGATGAACCCTTTAGCGTGGAAATGTTATGACCGCTCTTATGTTCGAACAACCTTTTTTTCCTTTTCTTTTTTCTCAGCTGACAACGCATTGGGGATGCCTTTTGTATTGCTGTGGTAACGTGGTTCGTTGTTCGTTTCTGGCTCTTTAAATTAAAAATATTGTTCATTGTTTTCGTTATACCTTATTCTATGCTTAAAATAATTAAGCAAATTAAGCCTTATTAATCGATGAGCATGAATTGGGTTTCAATACTCGTATAGTTCTACTAAAAAATAAACATATATGAGATATACATTATTTAAAACTTTCATTTCGATTATGTAGAAAACGTTCAAATGTTTTTGGAACTAACTATATGATATTTGTAATAAATCTACAGTACTTATCCTCCAAAAATGATTGCCAATAAAATTTTGGAGCCAACATTCTACCTACCAATGTGGTACTTATAAGTAATGAAGTGAAATTCAATGAGCATTAGGTTTCGGCACAGCAATTTCAAAAGGCAATGATCCAGTTAAGCATGAACACAAACAATCAAATTTCATTGGATCACCCCTCGATTTCCGTCAGTGAGACATCTCTGGAGAAATAAAATAGCCTCATTTGCGACTCCAATGCAATCCGTTTAATTCGTTTCGCTGCAGCCCCTCTAATGATTAGTCTGAGGCGTTTGGGATTAAAAGAAAATTAAACATTCGCGACTCATGTCAACCCCACGAAATATAACCCACGCAAAAATTGTCGTGCGGTTACAAAAGCTTTTATAATAATAGCGTTAAGGATTGATTTTCCTCAAATTCCAGAAATGTGAACTTTGTGTGGTATCACCGCAGACAATACGGGAGACCAGCCCCTTAAGAATTTATTCCACGTTTGGGGTGTTCCTTTGGAAACGCTTGCTGATTGTGCGGCTTAATTAAACAGCATTATACTGAATCCAGCCGTCTGCAGCAATCTGTTCGTGTATTAAAATCGTATTTCTGCATCGCAAGTGCTCTGAATTTTTTAGAGAATTGCCTGTGGTTATATCGGTAGGTATAATTAGTTTGAAATTTGCTTCAAGAGATATTTAAATTGCAAATGGATTCGAATTTTAAAGGTGAAGATTATTTAGCTTTTAATCTAGATTATATTTAACATTGGTTAGAAAATTAAGAGTGTTTATTTTATATTACATGTAATCTTGTTGCTATGTTTGTGTTGGTTCTATATTTTGCACAACAAAATGTTGAAATTAAAATGCATTGTGTTTTAACTTGGTCGCCCTCTGGAGAACCGCAAATGCGAACATTCAAGTAATTACAACTTTTAATAGTATTTTAAGGATAACGCTTGCTCAGTAAAAGCACCAAGAATGGGTTTATACTGTGTTCCTTTGAAATCCGTTTTCTTATTTGTGACGGATTTTTGTATTGTATGTATAGAATCTTTTGTACAACTGTAAATGAGAGTTAAAACTTATTGATCTCACATCATATCAGGAAACATTGTAATAAAAATCGGCAACCGATAGATATTATATTATTTTAACCTTATAATTTCTTTCTACGACTAGTACTTACGATATATATATATTGTATGTCGTTAATTTGACCATGTTTTGACTGTGGTCAAGGCTTGGGATCCGATTTCAAAATCGACTTTACATTTTCAGATTTTTGTTGGGGTTTCGTGTATGAATCATATTAACTTTATTCTTACAAAGTAATTTATATTATTCCTAATATTATTATCTTTCTGTGAATCCTACATTTTAGCTACCACGTTATTGCTTGAGTCAGATCTCAAATGTACTTCTTATGTTCTCTTTTCTATTTTGGTCAAAAACACTTCGGTAATATTATAGTTTGGTGTTACTAATGTACTAACATGGGCGAGGGTGCCATTTAACCTTTGGTACCTTGTCTGAATGTGAAATAGTTAGTTTAATTCGTTTTAATGTTAAAGAAGGCTAACAAAGCTCATAGACATTTACTGACAATCAGCGCGACGTTTCAAAATCATCTAACCGAATACAGGTACATATTTTTAAATTCTGTTATTTATGTGGTGTCAAAACGTCCGAGATTCCCCTAGGGAGCGGGGGACGGAATAAAAAAAGAATGTGATGCCACAGTACCTACATGGATAACGGTTTGTACCGGGCAAGCTCCATTCAAATCTACTATCAATCATGGTTCGGTGAGGGCCATCAATATAGCAAACTTGCTCTCTCACGGGCCTTTGTAAGTGGCGCCGTTAAGAGTGGCACGCCAATCACACGGGTTCAATGATATTGAGCAAATTCCTTTTTCCTTTGATATTCTTTTATACAAATATTAGGATAGTACATATTGTAAAAAGTTATATAAATAAAAAATGAAAAGTATTTTGTATCAAATCTTATACCATCTATATGTATAACTCAGCCGTATTCATTAATACACGAAAATTTATCAATGTAAAATTTAAAAATTAATTGTACCAAAAATGGATTAATGAACCAGATCTATATAAAAACTATTCTACTCTTTTATCAAATCTCTTTGAAGACAACTAAATAATTTTCAAGTTTACACAAAAACGTAGTAAAATTTTCAAGAGACAAATTCCAATAGGCAATCATAACGCGTAGACTTTCATTACAGTACATTTACAACCTAACGGTAACTTCTCTTGTATTTCTTAAAGTTATTCATTTCTGTGCGTGTTACAAGTTGTTCAATTCAAACACGGAGTCAATATTAGTAAAGCTGTTAGCACTGTTGACAGTAACACTATAGTGTTGGTCACGTGCGGAGCTTATTTGACTTCCAATAACTTGAGATTATATCTAATCAATACCGAGGTTTATGAATACCGAGACGGATAATTTGCTTTAAAATGAGATGCAATCCTTCAAACCTAGTACGATAAAATTGAATTACGTTATAGTGACTCGCGTTAACACCTACCACGAATGATTTACATAATAAAAGTATTGTTAAAAATATTTAGATATAGAAATTAAACTGTAACTTTACACACTGTAACACTATTATTGCATGATAAAGTGAACTTTACGTCTAGGATCCGTAATACTTCAAGTTTAAATATACATCGTCGTATTTTCGGAATCTCACATATCCATTATTAACCTGTTACAATAGGTACTTATAATATTATTATATTATAAATGTAGACTATTATCTGGGACTGCCGGTTGACTGATTAGTGATGCTTTTGGTGTATCTAAAGTCCATGAGTGACCGTGAACAGTTAGTGCAGATCAGGTAGCTTCTACAAGTGTAATAAAGTAGATAACACTATAGGCTATACTATCTTATAATTTATAGACACGAAATTCAATATTTTAAAGAGGACGTGTTATACAAATGTCAATAACTTTTATGAAAACATTTGTTAAATGAAATTCAACGTTTCCTCCACTCAAGAATAACAGTTTTAAAACCGCAATGTTGTCAATACTTGAGAGAAGTGCTATCGATAGCTGAGGCGGCATTGGAATCACGTTTGTGATGCCTCTCTATGTGCAGCCATTCAGCAAATACTACTTTTAGAATTTACTGAATTTCCTCTCACACCATAGACATAAAAATGATATTTCTCGTATTTGAATTACTTTTTTTATCTGTGTAATGGATGTCGATCCAAATGTGTAAGTGAAATAGCAATTTTTCATATAATTGGAGCAAAAACCAAATATTCCGCTTAGTCATTCTACTGAATAATGAACTACCTATAATGATGACATTATTCTATAGCTTCTTTATGTACTGGGCCAGCTTCTATGTTTTTCCTACAATCAGTTGACTGTTTGATATTAATGCAAAAATTGGTACTAGGTTTTTTTTGCTGATTTGTTATTATTTTTTTAATGTTCATTGATATATAAGAATTCAATGCAGGTTGTATTAGTATTTTGATGACATTTAGTCTATGGATTTACGCTTATTGGAATAGTAAATTCTACTGTGTCTATTTTATATGTTATTTAATTTTGTCTATTGATCAAGCAAAATGAGAAAAACATACCATGAATAATGAACCTAAACATACACCGTTTATACCAAAAAGTTATAATATTCCATAATCTTAATCACAAGTTATAATACATTCCGAGATGACGAAAACTCAAAATGTAATTTGTAAGAATAGATATTTTAGAACATCGTTGGAAGCGCTTAATTTTACCAATTCGATTCTCGACTGGATATTAATACTTGAGTAAAGTGCCAACGAAGTAGCAATTGAGGTGACTCTAGAAACCTGTCTGCGATGATAGCTCCGCTAAGTGTCTGCCCACGCAACGTCAACACTTGCGAATATTACGACGCCCACTTTAAATCTTTGCTCTGCTATTACGCTGCAGCTTTTCTGACAGTATTAGTTATCGTGTCTAAAATACAATTAAGACAAAAATATTAATTATTCTCCAATAGATATTTTTTTTTCTTCTGACCAGATGAAGCTGCTACTGCTATATTAGGGTTATTTTTAGGTTTGTGTATGTTTCTTCTACCTAAATACTGCTAAATATATTTGGCTTAATTTTTACACATTTAATAAAATATTGTTTTGGAGAGATTTTTATGTTTAAGAATTGTCGGCCAATACGTATTTTTTTGGGAAATAATCCTCTGCCTGTGTGCTTGAGTACGAGAATATTTGGAATTCATTTCATTCCAGGAAACGAAGTTGTTTCCATAGTATAAGAGGTAAAGGTGGTGTGAATAATTGGTAAAGATTACTAAGTATTGATTTAATTTCTTAGTTGTTTTTGATAATATAAAGCCCAAAATAAATAAATAACAGTTATGTTGGATACTAGCAAAAAGCCATAAGTTTACCGGAGCGAGTCGAGGGCAGGTTACCGGTATCTTGATAAAAATAATGTGATTTCATATTAGCTGTTCAACAAGAATAAACACTGCCACAGAAAAACTGAACTGTGAGAATCCAGTCTAGCGTATGATGTATGTCGTCGTTATTAAGAGGAAGCTTGGTTCATGTTTTGCTTCAGAATGAAGACGTTTATTTTTCTAGTATTATTGAAACCTGTAGCAAAATAATAAATTGATTTCGTTGTAATATGTGTCCTTTGAAGCAAAGAGAAGAAATATAATTTGTAAGTGATATGCGGTACACAGTTTTTGTGTCGATTGTACCTACATCGGTAATTTTATTTACATCTTTTATTGTCTTTGCATATATAATTCATTCAATTTATAGATACAAATATAGAATATTTTATCTTATAAGAATTATTGAAACATTGGTGAAAATAAGACAAATTCAATAAATGTGTCAATCTAAATTTACATGTGTAGATGAGACTATAAATGTGTAAGAACTAAGACTATGTAATGTCGTTTTCAATAATGTAAACAGTATATACTATTTAACTTTATGGTTAAATGCATTCATTAAAACAAGAGACCAATTAACATTCAATTAACTAACAAATTCAACAAAAAAACTAAAAAGAAAAATTATGTTAAATATTAGTTAAGTTAACTTTTTGCTATCAAACTTTATTACAGATCAATTGCCTATTGTTTATATGGATGTAGAAGGATAAAGTTTTAAATTAAATACCCTCTGAATATTAAACTCAACTTACGTGAATCCCTAAATTTAATTATGATTTATCGAGCAAGTCCCAAAAAAAAATTAAAGTAACTACTACTACGAATTAAATTAAATTATGAGTTTTATAGCGTAAAATATGTACCTAACTATAATTATCATATCTATGATAGATAGCTTATTAAGACATTTAAGCAAAGTAGGCTACAACTACTAGCTTAAATTTACGTTTGTCGCATATCTTCACGTAGATAAATATTTTCGTGTACGCAAACGCCATTGTGATAGCCACTATCTTAATGACGGCATTATAATGGTGGCTGGAGATTTTATAATATCATTATCATCAACAAAACACTACTTTTATGGTAACTTACTGTTTTATGGTTTCATTTTGTAGGGACCCATTTAATGTAATCAGTGGATCAGTAAGATCAAAGCTAGTTAGTTGAGATAATTGAATGTTGCTTGTCTGTAGCAAATTTTTATGGTCTATTAGACAAGATAGGGCTATATAATGTCTATATTACAGCCATATTTGTCTCGCTGCTTTAAAATTTCTCTTGATTGTGTAATGGTTCTTTTTGTATGGTAAGAGTAAGTTTTAATTGTATAAAAAGATTTGGGTTTATCGTCTTTGTTTCTTTTATTTATTCTTCGAAACTTGTTAATGTCTATCCTTATATAAATGTGAATGTAAGTTTGTTTGTTACGCTTTCACGATAAACTACACAACCGATTATGATGAAACTTTGTACACATATTCTTGGGGGCATTAAAAAGGACATAAAGTACTTATTATATAAGAAAATGTTATGATCTTTGATACTAACTTAAAGTCGTCAACGCGAGCGATGCCGTGGGTAAAGCTAGTACTTAATATTATAAATGCGAAAGCTGTGATGGATGAAAAATAAAAATAATTTGAAATGATGATTTTTTTCAATGGAATAATTTTACTCTCCATTTTTTACATCGTTGTATTCTGCACTAAAGCAAGTGCTAATCAACTTTTACGGTGTTTCTAAATTTGAACTATTTTTAGGATTCCAACTCCAATCCTACATAATTAGTCCACACATTCAAACTGTGCCTTGCCATCCCATTGTCGCTTCTTTGATATCTAATCGTATTTATTTCCATCAAAATTCTCAGCAAAAAGTCAAAGTCAAATTATACATACATATATTTCGTCTTACAGCTCATTTAGCGAAACTGAAAATCTATCAGAACAAACAATGTTAGTAATCGTATTTTAGTTACTTCTGAAAATTCGTTTATCTAACATTTGTATTAGGCACAATCAATAGATATAATAGTGAATTATGAAAATATTTACATTAGTGTTATACTTCAAACGATCATTCTTAGTCCTCGTTATTTATTTGTATGTTTAAAATAAAATGAAAGTCTAGAATAAAATTATGTAAACTGACAGTTAAATGATATTAAGCTTAAGTATGTTGCGTTCACTGTATTCAGAATGAACAGTGTAAATCGTGTTATTATGTAATAATGAAAGAAACTATTGCATTAATTTGTGAACCAAATACTAAAAAAATCATAAACATACAAGTGAGTAAATATAAGAATATATTCTCTACCAATCCGTGCTGGAGCAGCGTGGTAGAGCGTGCTGAGTATGTAGTTATAAGGACACCCGCACCTGGCCCTATCATTATTTATTTATGAGTTGAAGTCAAACCCATTCAGGATGATTAAAACAATATAATCAAAGAATCGGATGACTTTTCCGCTCATATTCCTACGAATAATATGAGTCATTAAAACATACCGACTATACAAGGAATGTTAGTCTCGGAAGCGGCCAATGAATAATGTTTTTGTAACCCTCAATCCGCCATACTCAAGTTGAAGTTTATTGCGATCCTTTAATAGAATACGTGACTTTTTAATCTATCGGTGTTATCGTCTGTGTAATAAAACACACAGCGCGATAGTAATGTGACCGCAAACGGTGTTAACTTGACGTTTTTATGTTGAAGGTGATATTTTTCTCACTGAGTCAAGACCGCGCTTCGATAGTGCAAGAAACATTGCCAAATAATATTCTAAAGATAGGCAATTGGCGAAACCATGACTCTGCTATTTTATATGGATACAAATCTACGCAACCGTCTTACAAGAAGATTAAAGTTGACGTATTTAAGTGTATATAAATGTTTTAAAACATAAGAAAATTGCTTACATTACAGTGTAAACGCTACTTAGTCGTACGTTAATTCTTCCAACAATTCATTAACAAATGAAATGTTTGTTATTACAAATCACTATTGTTGCTATTTTAAAGATAAAATTTCTTATAACTAGATCTTTCATATATTAAAATTTTTAAAAAATACCTAATAAATTAAATCTGAATTAAATTGCAAATCTGCATAAATGTTAGTTGGACGTGAAAACACTTTCTCTGCAGATCTAGCGCTTGTTTTGGGGGAAAAGTGTGTTGTATCTATATCTATTTTGTGGTATCTTAAATGACACGGAATATAAACGACGAAACCTTGTACAATGCAAATGGTGTTATAAAGATCTATCGATACTGTGACCGCAAGAATGTGTCCGTGGCCGATTAGTCACACGTGTTACCTACTAATTTTATATAACTTCCTTTCAAGTAGGTGGCACTCTATCTGGTTTCTTCCTTTTTGTTCTATTTCTTAGTACTTGATTAATGTTATAGTTATGGATGACAAAGGTTTTTTGATTAAATATTACTTATATAGTTAATGGGAAAAATAAACACCACGTTAAAATAATAATTGCGTTTTATTTTATTCATGAATTTTATACCTCTGTTTCTGATGTATATTGCATCCCAATTTTTCACAAAATATATAAAGGACTATCTTTAATCACTTAGGTCAATGTCGGTATTATAATAATAAAAGTTGTTGGTGTGTTTAACAAATCTATAGAAAATATAGGTACGATATTGTATTTTGTTTAAGAGGCGTTCTATAAATTCTCAATATAACTTTTTTATGTCAATGATGGCAAGTAATCACTCATCATCGTCATTGACGCGTTGCCGGCCAATAAAAAAATGAGCAGAAAAGTACCTACTGTATTTCAAGCTCCTAGCCGAGGCACTACGAATTGTTTGGTAGCTAACTCAGGCAGGAGGATGGTAGCTAGCCAACTGAGCTTAACGCAAGACTAGCCGATTGGGCTTAACGAAAAAAAATAGTAATAACATTCATTTAATAACAATATTTTTAACCCAGAACGTGTGATAACCGTATGGATAACCAGTTACAACTATTTTGTTACAATAAGGAACCTTGAACAAGAAGTTACATTTATGCGATAACAAATGTAGACTATAACAAGTAATAACATTTATCTGATGCCTACACAAATACTCGTTTCCCGCGGGAATCGAACACGGAATCTAAGCGCGGAACCTGTTACTAGAGGTGCATTGTATGATGGAATCGAACTATTACCATTTTCAAGTATTTCTCTAGAGGGTTTTGTTATGAGCTTTCATAACGTAAAATGTATTTATTTTTCTTCTGTTATTGAATTAGGGTACCTAGAAACAAATAACTTGTTCCTTATATATTTTTATGTAGTCTCGGAGGATATTTGTTCGCTAAAAGAGAGGTTTAAAGTCTTGTACGAATATTTTTGTACTAATTTATATAAAGAACAATGAAAGATCCCGGCCCAGCCCAACTTATCATTTACAAAAAAAAAAGAAATTTATAAAAAAATATCAAATTAATATAGAAATAATAATCGCTTTAATTGTATATTTTTCACCAACAACTCTATAAAAATTATTAGATTCTATTAAACAAAGTGATAGGTACGAGTAAAATATAAGATAATTTAAGTATCCTTGATTGTTTTGTCGTATTCTAAGAATACAGAAAACGGTATGGATACAAAAGCATTTAAAAGGAATAATAAATATAACTATATCTTTACTGGAACGATCAGTAAGCTTTAAAAGGCGTTAGAATCTTTTTGACATATTTTGCGGTTTCACGGTGTAAAATAATATTATCGATTCGGCGCCCGAATTTTATATTCCGAATATTAAAATTTATACATTAATTTGATATTATTCAGGTGTTTGAGTTTTACATTTTATTAAAGAAATTCTTATTCTAAGCAAAAGTACTTACTTGGTTGGTTTACAACAGTATGATAATGTGTGCTTGTCGTTTGCAATTTAACCAATTATAATTTGAGTTATTTTTTTCATACGTCGAATAATAAGGACTCGGAAAGAAAAATGTATATATTATTAATGTTCAAAGGTGGAATTTACTGTGTCTGTACTGTTAAATTATTCAGAGGTTCTTATTAAAGTGAAATATTAAAAAGGCAATACGAAAACCTTTTTGTATCACATTTATCTTTACCTATTTATACTGCTAACACATTTAACTTTTGGATATAATTTATTGACATGAAGTCCGTGAACACAGTTAATTATTGTATAGTTCGTTGTAACTAATTGGCATAACAAATGATTTAGTTGACCTAGAGCGCATTTAGTTACTAGCTCCAACGTGATACGATAGAAAGATTAGTGGCCAACTATTGAAAGTTTCTATGCTGCAAAAAGCCTGAAGTAACTGAACATTTCTTCTAATGCGTGTAGGTGGAACGGATAGTTTATCGCGCTCTTCAAAGCACGGAAGCACTCAAGCAATTTTGCTATTATCAAAGTATCGTATCGAAATATCGAATCAACATCGGTCGTATTTTTTAATTACTTAACTCCTTAACGAAATGGTGTTTTCCTAACTTAAAAGTAAGTAGGATAACCAAAAATCATTTGATGTCGGCTGTAAATGAAATAATACTATTAAAAATATATATGTAACCTATGTTATATCTGCATATGGTAAATGTACATTTGTTTAGACTAAATATTAGTAAAATACTCCATTGAATACTGTAATAGAATGGAATGGAAAATTTAGGTAAACATAATATTTCTTAATATAGTAATAAAGACTATAAAATTTATTATAATAAGTAATCTTTGCATAACATAATAAAAAAATATGAATATACACAAGACATTGTCGTATAAAAAGCACCTGACGTATTCAAATTTAGTCATATATCTTTTGAACAAAACAAATCTTTAAACAGAATTATGGGATGCATATAATAAATGTTCCATGCCAAATTTATCGTGTTTGTTTCATAATAAAATATATCAGGGCTTGTTAGCCTGACGGGTTATCGAGGGAACTATAAAAATAATTACAGTGAACAAAAATTTGCGCCTGCAGAGACCACCCGTAGGTTCTAACTTGTTAATTTAGTAACTTCGGTAATAAATAATATAGCTTGCTTATAATCACGTAAGTAATATTTGCAGAAATAAAAACGTATTGTTTTAACAAGGAACAAAATATCAACATACTAATTGTTTGTCCTTTATGGACTTTGAAATGGTTGGAGATAGAGCACCAACGTAGCAACTAGAGGTGGACGCTTAAACGATAAGCACTTAAAAAAGTCTGCTTTTCAAAATAAGCGCCCAAGCGTGCTTAAAATTT
>DWJN01001008.1:0-19933 GCA_018248895.1 Carystus phorcus
CCACCAAGCCGCATTGGAGCAGCGTGGTGGAGTATGCTCTAGACCTCCTCAGTGATGTGACGAGACCCGTGTTCAGTAGTGGGCCATTAATGAGTTGAAGGCAATACATATACAATATACTTATAATAATTAAATGGTCCAAATTACATATAGAGCCAAACGATGTATAATTGAACTTATTATTAGTCTAGTAAATCAACGATACTTTAGTTATTAATTACAGACTTCAGTATATAATACCCAATTTATTAGTCTATCATTATTGCTACTGATTGATAGATATAAATGTTTTAGTGGAATGCTATTGGTCTCAACGTTAATTACAAGAGTGGAATAATTATAACAATCTCTGGGATCATCGACCCATATGCGAGTATACAAGAGAAATTTATTCCATTATAGTACTGACGTTCACTTCAAAAGATTAAGACGGCTATGGGCACTTAGATTAATGCAGATTCTACGTCCAATCTGATATGGCTATGATCATTAATATCGGAGCTTAGGGTGTGATCATTAATTAATTTCATCACGGGTCAATTACATGCTTTAACGTTATTAATCTAATATTACTTTGTAGTATGGGTAAACAAAGCAAATTCTATGATTTTATAAATATAATCATATACCAATTCATTACTTGTTTGTTTGTCCGATTAACCATTAGTGGGTTTTAAATTTTTCACACACTCACAAACACATACACTGTGTCAAGCTTAAAAATGGAGTAACTTCTACCGGTTTCCCAACATTTCCCTTCACTGCTCTGCTCCTATTGATTAAAGCGTGATGAAAGGTATACTATAACCAGCTCGGGAGTATGAAAAATAAATGTACCAAGTTTCGTTAAAATCCGTCGAGTAGTTTTGGTTTCCATAACGATTATACAGACAGACAGACAGACAGACAGACGGACAAAAATTTTACCGATTGCATTTTTGGCATCAGTATCGATCCCTAATCATCCCCTGATAGTTATTTTGGAAATATATTTCATGTACAGAATTGACCTCTCTACACATTTATTATAAGTATAGATTTATTAGCTGATAATATATGAATAAAGATTAATTAAATAATGTAAACTATTAAAGCATCAATTATCTGTGGTATGTGTTCCACTATTTTCGTCCCGGAATGGAATTTTATGTTTATACCTACTGCTACTGCTCTATCTGCATTGTAACGAGTTAATGGCGGATATTGAAAACTTGTGGCCAACTTTATTGCCTGGTAATTGGGATACGGGATTTCGAATGGCTTTAATGTAATCCATCTTTTAAGCCATTATTTTTTTAACACATTCAAAAAGATACATTTCGTCAGAAGCACACAACGAAGGTACATAGAGCTCAGAAGTTAATCTCATGTAATATGTTACTCATTTTTTATACGTAAGCTTGGTTATCGTGCTAGGGTCAACTCCGGCTTACGCAAAAAGGTATAATACAGAAAAAATTATGGCAGATACGTATATCTAAAACAAGTAATATACATATATGTAGCTGTTAAGAATTATACGCCCAGAGTTAGAATAAAAACCTAAATAACGTTATACGATTTAAGTCGAATGCTAGATAGTATGATGATAAGGTTATCATCGTTGTATTAGAGAGTTATCAAAATTTCTGATGATTTATATATTGTCTAACGTTTCTTTGTGTCTTCTGTTTTATCTTGGCCGATAACGGAACAGTGTTACGTTTAGTGTCGCTGTTATCCATGGGGGATTGCGAACTCGTGCCATGGTGTGGGTCATTTGCTCGTTTGTTAAATACAAACACTTTACTTTAGTTAAATACGAAAAAAAACTCGTCTATTAATGTTGGTTTTCCGCCTACCCCGTAGTGCTATGGTCTCAGACCGATGTTCGAAGTGTCCTGGGTTCGATTCCTAGTGAGGTAGAAATTTGAATGATGACTTTAAATTTCTCCTTTTTTGTCTTTGGTTTTCTGTTTTGTTCATGGTAACGAGACTGAAAATCCTGGTATAAAACTATGAGTGTTTAGCGTTATTCATTTATATTGTTCAAAAATATTTTTGAGCTACTTGCGTGTTCCCTAATTCTAATTTTGATAAAATATTTCATGTACGCAAAAATTATTCTGCGAATTTTATATACGTAAATAAGATCAAGAAGTTTGTTACACACGTTAAATTTTCGTAGAAACATTTTCTATTCTCAAATAAATTTAAGCAAACAGATGTTAATCACTTAATTAGCTTAAATATGTTTGCTTTGATCATTGGCAAATTCTACAACAGTTTGTTCATTAATTTACATCGAATAATTCTTAAACATTTATTATGCAAAATGCTGTGTAACTATTTGACTGTGTTGGTTATATTTATATAGCCCAGTGCAGCAAAATTTTAATCAAATTATACAGCAAGTTAGCAGATTAATGTTATTAATAATTAATGAGTAAACGAACTTATCTCTTGTTATTCATTATGTTAGGAGATATTCGGTTGAATCATTTTAATAATTTTGTGTCAACTTGGTGGTGAAAAATTTATAGGATAACTCAAAAACGACACAACGATGGGTAGTTCGTCAGATGTCAGGTGTAAATTTAAATGAGACCATACGACAAGCAACGGTTTTCAAATCGATAAAGATTCATCCAAATTGATACACCATGTAAAAAGTTATTAAGTAACACACATAAAAAATAAAAACGAATTGAGAACCTCTCCCTTTTTTCGAAGTCGGTTAGTTAGTCGTGCATAATGAAAAAAGGGTATAAACTGTTTTATTCGAGATTTATATATTAACTAGCAGACTCGGCCACGCGTTGCTGTGACTGAGGTTTACATATTCAATTTAGCTGACTAATTACCTTACACCGCCATCTGTTAGGATCTTATGGAACTAATTCTTCGTAAGATATTAAACAAATAGTTTAAAATAAAATAATATTTTGCGACTATAAATTGAGATGTAAGCTATCCTTTCTTTCAAGTTGGATCAAACTGGACACGGTGTGCAAAATTTGATTAAAATCTATTAAGTAGTTTAGGAGTCCATCGCGGGCAAACACTCTGACACGTAATTTATATATATTAAGATATAAGTAATGAATAAAACTTTCCCTCTTCAGACATGTTAGATACTTCAGAAAAGTAACTTACATTGTAAATACTTGGTCTTAGGAGAAACTGCGGAGTGTCAGGAAAGTTTCGTTACAAGTTAAACCGACACGTGTAACTGTTGTAGCTCTCCCTGAGGAGATTTGTACAGATTTACGACACACACACACTACACGTATCTCAACAGTCTGTGTACATTTTTGTTTTTGCCTTTCATATTCTTATGGGATATTACGAGAGCACGGTGTGTATAATATTCAATGTTTACAGTGTCAGCGGTAAATGAAAACACAAAACTCCTTATTAATGATGGGATGAACTTTTCTACAACAAACATTTTGATATTGTCGTATTTGGAAAAAGAAAATCTGTACGTAATGGCTGCTAATTATGACGGTAATAAGTTAAAGAAAATTATATTTTATTGGGCGATATTTCCTAATTTATTATTTTTATGTAATTAACCCGAACGTGAGCAGATAAATAGTGGTGAAAAATATGCATGGTTGAAATTGTGAGGAGGATGGGATCTAGCCAAGTATTTGAGAACCCTTAACAATATTTATGCTAATGTTACAAAGCTGTTTGGTTGAACGCACTAATATCCGAAACTACTGGTTCGAATTAAAACATATTCTTGTGTTGGATAGTCCATTTACTGAGGAAGACTATAGGGTATATAACATAACGCTACGACCAATGCCGTGGTTGATGGGTGCTGAGCATTGATGAGAAATGTTATAAAAACGGGACAAATGTTCCAAGGTGATATCAAGTTCACCGGCATTACTAGTCAGTTATTACAATGTCTAGTAGGAACCTTCCCCTTCTAAATTGGCATGTTTGTTGTTTTGTAGATTCCACCACAAGTACCGGAGTTTCATTTACAGCTAAGGATCTACTTTTCAAAATATTTTTCCGAATTAAATTATTTTGTATGCCATTTTCTGATTTATTTGTCTTGCCAAAATTTAACAATTTTATAATCTAATTTATTGTGATCCTGTCTTCCGAGCGAAGAATACCACGTTTGATTCCAGCCCGAGTTGATATTTAGGGAATATACAAATGTTTCTTTCGAATGATTTTTGTGTTTGGCTTAATACTACATGTCAGCTGCAAAAGAGAATGAGTCAATGTGTATTTTAAAAACCATATGAGTTTTAATTATATTATCTCTCGCCGCTTCAAGAAAATTAGCACACAGATTTATCATGTATGAGAATTATACGGGGAAATTTTCGCTTTTACTTAGAATTTGTTGATTAACCGTTAAAAGCCTTATAGAAGACATGGACTTAATTATAATATAAGGTGAAATATAAAATATGGTGTCGGGTTGATAAATGTCAGGTAAGTAGGTCAGGCGAGGTGTAAACGGGACGAGCAGTTAAACAGCTTTATTAGTTCAGTAAACAGTGAATTTTTATATTCCTTGACATTTAAGTTTATACTTGTAGGTCTGCTGCAGTTGATTCAATGAAAGGGTGGTTGACAAACATCTCAATAATAATTTAGTATCATAAAACGGCTATCATTGGTAGTCAAAAGTGCTTGAGGGATATTTTTTTCTTATGGTCGGATATACCCGAATTATAGTAAATGAGCGTAGATTGACATTTATGTAACACACAATCTGATCTAGTAGACTCAGAAGCCTGTAACTTTGTATGTATAAGGTTCATGAAATAATGTAAAACATTGAGAAAAGATGTTTAAACTTTCGACTATCTGAAGAGATGGTATAAATTTATATATATGTAAATAACTGCCATTCAGTTTATTTAAAATTGACTTTAGTGTACTTTTTTGGGATAAAGGATGCGAGGATTAGCGGTTATTTGTTTATTATTATTTATCTCAGTCTTGACAAACTCTTTTGTTTTCTAGTTTTTAATACATAGAAAAATTATATGTCTGTTTTTTCTTTCCGTCTATGTCTTGTAACATAAATAAACGGTATACTTTCTTCATGGTATTTCTGAAATAAATGGCTTCCACCGAGCATTATTGCACTCGTTTTCCTATGGTAAGCGATAATTCATTCTGGTGACCTACTTAAGGAAGCGAATGTAAGAACTTAACATGTGTCTTTTGCAGATTATTCAAGTTTAAACCCGGCAGTTTGTGACGCAATTTCGCTAAATATCAAGGAGTTTTAATGCAAATTTGCATTGCTGCTAGTAAATTAGACCTGCAGTTACTTTAAACTTTTCTTTACTCAGAGTGTATGCTTGCTTATCAACTACATAAATTAAGTAAATCGCACCGTATCAGGCCTATAGAAACATGGACTTAATTATTTTTTAGCTTTAAAAAGCTTTTTGCAAGTCGTGGTAATTAAATTTAAACGGCATATACACGTATATCATAGTTTTCATTAAGCGACATAGTTTTTATTAACATTGAACTAGATTTTTCAAATTATTACAGCCAGAGGTCAAAATAATTCAATTCAAAAGATTCTGAAAATAGAATTTGCAGTTTCATTACAACCTTTCATAACGTGCACGAATAAAAACCACAATTGTCTTTGGCTGTATCTGAAGTACTCTTTGGCGCTGCCACTAATTTCACGGGATAGGTACTATTTGCTTATTCTGAATGTAATTAGTTTTTGTTTGGATGCGTCTTTATTTCAGTATAAAAAAATATAAGCACCTAATGGGAAATGTACTATTCGTTATTTTTTTATAAATTATCTTTATCTGAATTTTAATAGTAAGTAAAGTACTGGTTGTAAACCTGTCGGGCAAATCCGATCAAACATTGTGAGTAAAGCCGAATATGTTTTTAATAAGATAAGTAAAATTAAAAATTATGAGACAGAGGATATTAGTTGCAACATAAATCGCATTTTGGGGCATTAAGTAAAAATGCGATTTGTCTTGCAGAAACTGTCATTTGGCTTCGTAGCGTATCATAACAGCTTATATTAATTTATCCATCAACAGATCTATCCATAATTCTTTGGATATCTACTATGTATATCCACTATGTATGTTGATTATACATGCAATCCCATTTAGCTTGTAACAAGGTCTTTTTAAATATCTTCAAAATCGTGCTGGGTAGCTGCATGCGTGACTTAGTTATCGTTATTCAGCGGAAAGAAGTTGTTACTTGATGATTAACGTTTCGTGTCCCCATGGCGCTGTTATCGCGCCTAAGCTTAAACACAGCTTAAATAAATCAGAGCAAAATTGAACCTTGTGCGCGGTTTCCATTCTTCTCGTAACTCGGCTTTAGAAGATTACAGTAAGCCAATCTTGGCATAATTAAGATACTACAAATATGTTTTAAAAAGTTTTCAAAATATACAAAAACTGTGATTACAGATGCTCCATTCATAGACGGCCCTTAAACCTTGGAATCACATTATTTATACAAAAAAAATCCCTAATATTTGAAACCCAATTTACTGCTTTCTGATGGACTAGCACCTAATTATTGACCGTCACGAATATTTATAACAATTTACTAATGTACTCCTTTTTTCTTCCTTCTTACTTCTGTTACAATAATAACAAGAGCTGTGTAGAAGTGAAAAATATAAATGTTTTATGAGCTTTAATTCTATGCAGGATTATAATAAAAATGCTTTCTATGAACACCCATGAAACACTACGGAAATGACTCGTACTGAAAGCCAATGATGTCATGCAAATACGTCCCCTAAAAGGGAGACGTATAAACAGACTCATTGCGAATGACGAACGACCGAGCCCGGCGGTTACCACCTGTAACACAGAACTAGTATTCAAAGCAAAGTGTGACATTTCTAACCATATACGAGTTACTAAAACGTTAGCAAATAATGATTGTGTATTCGTTTCATTATATATCTGTAATAATTTAGTTTCCACAGTTAGTTTTCACTAGAACGCAAACAGTGTTTAAAGTAGTATTAATATGACTTAATTTGAGACTAAGAAATATCAGAATGGGACTGTTCAAATGGAAGGTTTAACAATGTGACAAGAATAATAATTAGTTGCGACGTAACTAGAATTTTCGTCATTTCTCTCTAAATAGCCGGAAAATAGCTTGAGAGGTTTTGGGCTAGCCTAAAAGTTTCGTTCCGGCTCATGTATAATTTATTCTCTTAGTTAATGGCTTTATAGCTCAGTGAGTAGTGAGAAATGTTTAGGTTTCGACTATCGATAGGATTTAGATTTATTAGGAAGATAGAAAAAAATCACGAAGAAAAAATATTGAGCTATTATTTTAGTAACTTCTGACAACTTTTCCATTTGGCAATGACATATAATTTTAATATGGTTGAATTGAGTTTTCTTTTTATAATTAGAATAGAAACATTTTATTAGTGAACCACCGCGGAAGGTTGATAAAAAATTTATAAAAGCGGAACATCCATATCAATAAATAATTGAACTGTCTTGCCTGACATTCGGCCTTTGAGAAGTTGAAAACACCTTTTAATTTGGTAGCCGACAAGTGGTGCTAAATTATATGGATCGCGTTGAATCCTTCATGAAAGTAGTTAAAGACCTCGGTTAAAAATATTCGCATAATTATAATAGCATAATTATTATAGTTTAAATTTAATTTTCGAAATGCTTAATTATTAGATTATTATCATGGCTCTTTTAGTCGTAGACTATTATTGTATATTGTAACTATATCACTGTTATAGTTCAAAACATTTACCTGCCTGTCTGTACGAGGTATTGTCATAAACTACTGCAGAGACTTTCACGCGGATTCTATGAGAATATGTAGGGTGTATGACATTACAATATATACGAGGAAGGTTTAGGTGAATCTGGTGAATATGAAAAATATACATTTAAATTTTTTTTGGTTGCATTTATATTATGTGACCCGAAGCATAATTTTTCTGGAAGCGATATGAAAACAGGTTATTAGTAATATCTAAGACAAAATTCTTTCTATAAAGAATTATTATGTACCGTGAGTATGCAACAGAATTCCTTAACGGGCAGACTGATTTTGATAAGTTTTTTGTGTGTTTCATTGGATATGAGAATGGATTTCATTCTCAATGGATCTGTTAGAAAAAATATATATATTGCAGCCTTATTGTACGGCGATCAAACTTGGTAGATACATCTATGTATGTATATAAGAAGGCGATTGAGGAGATATGTTTTTAGAACATCTGCCGAATTCTATGCTAGTAGTGTAATATTTTGTAATTTTTAATATGTATCAAAGATGTATACGTTTTCATAGTAAACCGTACAGCCAACAAGTTTAGAACAGACCTGAGCTTGTTATTAATACTGATAGCTTAAAACATCTAACTTACTAACATCTATCAATTCTGAATGAGTCTGAGTCGCTCTCGGGAACAATTACTTCGTTTATCTAAATTACTCTAAACTTCTTAACTGCTAAAGATTTTCCTTCACCAATTCGATTAGAAATATAAATTCAGTTATTCATTTGAGTTATCGCGAGGTAAGGAACGCTTGAAAGAGCAACTATTTTGCTAGTTATGAGTTCATGTTTGGATACAAATCTCAAGTAAGGATTTCCATCCATTTTAATCATTTTGCTGAGAAACGGAATAGGTTATACCCATACTGTACTCATCTTGCTGGGCTCAGAACTGACTAACCGCTAACCCCAATGGTGGATTTTTTTTAATTACCTGGTTAGATCCGATCCTCCATCAGTAATCGCACGCTTAATGCTTTTTATCATGTTTTGGTTGATGTGTAAGAGAACCAGTAATAAGAACAATCCCAGAATGTTTTTTGGTGTGAAAAAACTGAATTTTTACTGATTTCGAACTTGGTGGAAAGATTTATTACATACTAAACTAGACTTGTACAGTATACTGTATAACTTGTATAGTTCGAAAGAGCGCTCAGAAGTGCTTTTTGAAAGTGTATCCCTTAAAGGGGTAAAAGTAAAGAAATAAATGTCGTCCGATTTAAATCTGAGGTAAAGAATTCTAGAAGTTTAATATTACCGGCGATGCAGTCTACGAGCTTGTACTTATTGTAATAACCTAGCGTTTCACGACACGAAACGACGATAGGATTCTAGTAGTAAATAGAAACAATACGTTTTTATATATATTTTGTATACACAATAGGTAGTTATATCGGAATCAAATCATGTTTCGTGTTCATGATAATTTTCATAATTGCCGTTGGGTATACCCACTATACTTACTACATACCAACTATAGAACGGTCAGTACAAGGTTCAAATGATTACCGAATAAAAGACTGCCAGCTACCGGTTCATTGTGGTTTATTTGTAAGTCGGTAGCACGATGTGAATATTTTAATAGTTTCAGTAATGTCGCAATACTTTCATGGTTTTCTACACGTAATTCATTAAGTAATTTGTTTGTAACTCTTATAACGACAATAATTCGCAACATAAAATTTATGTAAATGTTAATGTTAATAATTATTTATGTTAAATTAAGTAGATAAAATATATAATCAATTGAAGCAGTCTTAAGTCTTAGTGGAACCGTCCACCGAAAATAAATAAATGGAAATATACCGATATTTCCGTACCAGGCATGAATAACTTACCACATCAAAAATGCACATTTTCAAGTTTTTAGAGCCAACATTTTTAAGTTTAGGTTTTATTTGTAAATTCTGATTTTATGCTAATAAATAAATAGACACTTTTTTATCTGAATGTGTATTCATTTACATTGACTTTTCATTTGCTATGAGTTTTCAGATCACTATGAATTAAACAGTCCAAATGCCTGTTATGCATTAAAAATATATATACAAGTCAATTTATTCACGCCTTGCACGGATATATAGTTTACGCTTGGTAGTAGGAATTTACGTAAAGATTACATCTTTAAACTTATTACACGAATTTGTTCGTACTAACTAGCCCTTCTTGTTTGAGTCAGCCGCCAAACGATTCGGTGTGTTTTAGACGAGGCGTTTGGAAGAACGTACCTTTCTTTCCTATTTTCTTGTCCTACAACAAATTGGTGAAGCTTTTGATTTTACACGTGTTCATAGACGATGATCATTTAGCATAATGTGGCTCGTCTGTTAGTTTGTCACCCAGTTATACATATAAAAATACATAGAGATTAGTCAAATTCGCACTATATAATATTTAGATAGGTGTAACAATTAATGTCTCTAAATCTTTTCAGGGCACGATACGTAATAACGTAACGTAACGTAATAGTTAAGGCAATAGCCTTATCTACTTATTTATTTATTTGGTCTATTTTGGTTCCGTTCAAATAACAGAAGGTAAAAATAGTGACACGCTCTAGATCATTTAGTTCAGGGTTTAAAGTGAAAGAATGTGCTCTCACTTTGCTTGTATAAGATCTATCTAGATAATGCACTTTTGTCATCTTTTTCAAACGTTAGATGTGGAGTTACGGTTTGAGTTTATAAATATCTATCTGTAGAATAAGTAATAGCAAAATATAATGCTTCAAAATATTACGTAACTTGAAACGGAAACGGAAATATCCATGACAAGTTCTCATTTTATTTGATAAAATATTGCTGCCCTAATCTTATCTTAGATATAAAAGGGAGATGGATTACATTATTGACGAAGAAATTTCTACCAAAAATATTGTATTGGATACGTAGGTCTTAGGAATGTATTTCATCTGCTAAAACTTTAAGTGTTTTTTGATAATTATGGATGTAAATCATGGCTTAGGTCCCCTTAATTAATACTAAAGTTTTGTTTGCAAAAAGTATGCCAAAATTATTTATTAACCTAGTTCGTTGAATTGTATTCGCATTGCTGTGTTAGCCTTTGAAATTAAGTTATCTCTTCTTTCAGTCTGTCTGTAACAAAAGTCCTTTGATTGGAAAATCCTGTCGTTATTAATCGTCATCTCTAGAACCAGCAATATACCTTAATTAAGACCAAGACTTTTTCAGCGGGTCATAGGATTATTTATTTCATTATAATCACTACTATATAGTACGTAGTTGCTTAGATATAACCACGTAGTTAAGGTAGGGTAGGCAACTCGAAGTGTGCAGCCGAGGCACCTGGGTTTGACTTCCAGTCGTGGCAGGTATTTATGTGGCAAATGATTAAAGATGTGGTCCAAATTATTTATTAATTGTGTGTGTATGTAATATGTATGTTACCACAAAATTCGAATCTTAGTATTAGCTAGTATGTGAAGTTACCGGCCCCTACTATTTTTTTTCAAATAACATCAAAAAGCAAGACGTAAAAGGTATTCAGGATTATTTTGTGTATGTATATAATATAAATATTGTCGTTAATAGTACTCAGCTTATTTTGTGTTTTAATTTAATTTAACCTAACGAAAACAACTAATCCCATTTAAGTATGCACACGGTATTATCTTGGCGGGAGTTTGGCGTAATAAGATTTAATCACCCTGTAGGGATTTGATCAAATTTTGATGACCACTTAGTTTTTTATAACGCTACATAAGTAGTTACTCCTTATACCTACGTATTAGTAAATAACATTAGAAGATTCATAATTATATAACAACCCACCAATAGTCATATTTTTTTATTGAATAATTACATATTATTATTAATATTGCAGAAGACTGAAAATACTAAAAAAAAAAAATTTACGGGATTTTTAAATTGACATGTATTTTTTTTGTGAACCCACTAAATTGAACAAACAAATAATGTTACATAAAACTGACATGAACAAACACTGTATTGGTGTAACCGCATTCAAGTCGATAAAGCTATTGCTGAAATTGAGGGGCAAACACACAGACAGACAAACAAATCTCTTTATCGATTTATGAAAAGACTAAAATTACATCTACTATGCACAGATATTGATCAAAATATACTGTTTTATTAAATAGTACATATTAAGTATGACAGGTATAGATACCTATCTACCTGAACAAGGCTAGCCTTGTCCTAGCATGCGAGGCTCTGTTAGGATCGACATTTTCTCCCTTCCTACTCGTGGGAATATGATGTTAAATTATATAAATCAAGATATACCTATATATTACGTTGGCGACATAGTATCAAAATTAGTGTAGATATCTTGAGAGTGATCAAGATTAGTTAATTTATTCTCAATACAGCCAACTGAAATCAACGTAGCTAATTACAACTAGTTAGTATCATCTGAGAGCTCGTCTAGCTAATTTTGTCGAAGCGTGGCAGCTACTCTAGATTCTGTAGGTAGAGCATGCATCAGATTAACCTGGTTTTGTCTTTCTATTTAAAATTAATAGTAGCTTCTGTAGTGTAAAAGGGATTACTTGTTACAGAATAATTTTTAAAATTTTCGGACACTGTCAAAGGAATTCCTTTACAGTTTAATGCTTCTAGTTTTACTGCTTCAGGTTTATTTCTTTGTTATTTTTATATGAATAGACGACAACAAACAGATAACATGGTAAGTGTCACTGTCGCGGATGGACATCAGTGATGCGTTGTTGTTAAGAAAGATCTGAGAAGTAAGGAATATTCAAGCCTCTAGTCAGAACACAATGGTTCTCACTCAAGTAAGTTTGGTAGTTAACCTGCAGCCATCAGGGAAAAATAATCCTTCTCCTTGCGTCATTGTCTTTACTACTGAGGGTCGTGACCATATTACTCTTTAACGATATAACGTCATCGTTTCCGGTTTTTGTTTGTGTTTATAACCTCATGTAGTTTGTTATCGAGTGTAGGAGGTCGGCATTTGTGCTGGGGGCACCTCTTACGACAACCTTGTTTGCCGACATGATTTGGAATCTGTTCTAGGCCGTTTAAATCCGATTTTTAATTGTCATTCTTGTCAGTCACTAACCGAGGACTGTAATGTATCTGTTGTATAGTGACCGATAGTACCGACGTGAATTATTCTACGGTTATTCTGAAAACTACGTTCTATATTCGAACACAAGGTATGAAAAATATATTTATTCAGTTACACAAGACATATGTAAGTATTGACGCTAAGTGTTGTTAATGTGGGAGTGCGTAGCAATAATCTGTTTAATAATATGTGCTGTAGGCACGCAAACTTACGTGTCACAGGGTACGGTTGCGTAGTATAAAATTAGGCAGGTTATCCCTGTATTAAAGTATACCTAAAGAGTTTCGAATATTCGAAATATAATACTGTTTAAGTATACTAACATGCTGCCTAGGTATATGAGTATCTCATACCAGTTACTTTACAATTTATGAGCAAGTTTAGCTTGAAACAAAATACAGCCAGCTTAACCTATCGACGGAACGGACTGTAAATATTTGGACGCTTAGTCGCCCAAGCTACGTCTGCTACGAAAGTCGAATACGTAGGTGCGCCAAGACGTATTTATTCATAACTGTACTTGTATCCTCAAACGTACCCAATAATTTTCCGTTGATATAAACTACTAACAATAAAAGATGTAAAAATGAGATTATATAATCACACTGTATGTTTTAATGTGTGTTCCTTATACCGTACCGATTTGGATGATAATTTTTATCAGAAAATTGGTGATGTTATCGTCTGAATATTTAGAAATTAATATATAACCGATACCTATGTAGTATAAGGTATATACTGTATATAGTAGTAAAAAATCATTGTTTGTTTGTTGCTTCATTAGTCGTTCCGGTATGAATGCAAGTAAATCCACCCGTCACCCGTGAATCCCCTTTGAAGTCCGAAGAGGGTTAAAATGTAATGCGGCAAGTAATTTATTAACACGATTTAGTTTTGGGGCTAATTTTATAACACTGATTCGATACGAATTCGAACAAAGGGTAATTTAAATACTGTCGCATAGTATGCTGAAATATGTCACGCGTGTGTTTGAATTAACGTACTCGTAATATTAGAAGGACTCATCTGTACACACAAATTTCAACATACATGACGGTGCTAGCATAATTGGCGGCAAAGAGTTCGCAGAACCGCAACGCCGAAAATCAGTCTTCAGTTATATGTTGGTGTTGTTATATATTTTTAATTGAAAAGAAGTTTCTAAATAATTGAAGATCAAAAAGAAAAGAAAATACGGAAAAGGAAATGTGCGAGTAAGTTAGCGGGAATTTAAAATTTATATTTGGAATATCGATGTACGAAATTAATGGTAGGTAAAAATAAGGCAGTTGAAAACAGTCGAGGTACGGGCAGTTCTAGTTTTGAAAGGCAACCAAGAAGAAGAAGAAGAAGTAGGAAGAAAGAAGAGGAAAAGAGATAGAAAGAAGTGAAAGCGAAGTGAAGTATCGCGAAGAATCGTTGTGCCATGTGTGTATCGTTTCGTGAGCGAGCTCCGTGGAAGTGTGAAGATTGTTTTTAAAACAGTTTTTTTATTTATTTCACTTTTTATTTGTCCATTTTAACTTTAATAATGCCATATTATAATATCATAAGTGTATGCATTTTTAAAATAAATGTTTTTTTCTTTCTTTTCTAATAGCCGAAAAATATGTACCTAAGATGTTTCTGATTAACCTTTTCACTTATAAAAGAAAATAAAAGTGTTAAATAATGACATTACTCTAACAATACGAAGTAACTGGCCTCGCCTTTTGCGAAATAATTAATAAACGACTGTGCGAGTACCACGTTAACGCGAATTTTCTATTACCCCGAGGCCGCTCGCACTTTAGATAATAGTTTAATCACTTAATTAGGGGTCACCATAAAAAGTTATTGTACATGTAATGATAGTCGTGTTAATAACATTTAATTTACTTCTTTTAAATAAGAGGTCAGTTTGATTTACATTTATCTTGCAGCATGTGACCCATCCATAGTAGCTTCAATAATTCAAATAATAACTGGAAATTATTAAGTCCATTATTTTTTATATAACACATACAGAATTGTTTAGAGATATACAGTATTGAATTATGTACAGTAGGTAAGGTACCAATATATACTTAAAACCCTTAAATTCTCTAGGGATGCGTCCACACAATCCTAAATTGTAAAAGTTTTCTCGTTTATAAGAAATGCCTTCTTGTCAAAAAAGGATGAATTGTTGGTGTACATACATATGTATATCTAACCTCACTTTCGTTACATGTGTAGCTTATTTCTCTTTATATTCGTACGCTTTTAACGGAGCAATCGTGGCCTATTGTTTGGAGATGGGTTTATAGCCCTTTACTTACCTAGAAAAGATGATTAATGGGTATCCTTATTTACACACGGGTTGGTCAGGGCTTCGATCGGATCGGTCGACCTTAGCGAAGACTTCCCTACAGTCATGACTTATTGATTCAATAGTTTATACTGTTTCCATAATATATCCTCATTTAACATTACATTTATCTTGAGGCTCGTCTGCTCATTGTACAAAAAACTAAAGTACTAAAATATTAATTAGTCTCAATGTTGTTTTCACACTAAGTCACATACTTTTTCATTTGTTACTAATACATACCCATTTTGTTTCTTTTGTTTGAAATGCTTTTGGATATACATACATATATGTATACAGGGTTCTCAGATCGATCAGCAAAAATTCAACATATTCGATCGATGTAGAGAATTTTGAAAAACGTTGCTAAAGACTTCAATGCTCTATATCCTACCATTTCAGAGCCCATACAGGATTTACTTGCATTCATACCGGAACGACTGGCCGGATTAGGTACTAATTTGTATATCTATATACGTGGTGTTAGTAGATTAATGTACATGGTCACAGGTAACAATAATCCGAAAGGGTTATGTTAACGTTATGTTGAAACGAATTTTACAATGATTACTAGAGCAATATTTAATTTAAAAATATGTTTAGCAAAATAGTAAAAGTTAAAAATAAATAATCATTAATGTACTTTTGATATTATTCAGAACGCCGGTTGAAGAAATTGAAAATCTAATGGGATTTAGAACGTTCGTTTAGGAATTTAAAATCATAAATATTAAACAGTTAAAATGGATTTGTTCTAGGCAACCGTAGAAAGAGAAATATAACGAATAGAAATGAGTACATCATTTAATAGTGTGTTAAGTGTTTATACGCTAAAAATTTCCTTATCATCCATTTCAAATATTTCAATACTGTAACCATAAATTCATTGCCTCATGCTATCACACAGCTACCTAAGCAGTCTTAAGCTCAAAGCAATGGAGAATAAATAAATAAAGGTAGACAACAACCGTATTGTATTGAATCGAGTTACTCTCTTTCAAAACTCATACATCAGAATATGTCGTGTCTCATTCTAAATGTATGGTAGCCAAATGATCTCTACGAGCCTTCGCTCTGGACCGTGTTGGATATTTATGATCGCGCACGTTCGCCCCACTTTATGAATGGATGTCTAAATGTAAACACAGAAGAATATCAACCCACTTCACATTATTATTCGTCTAAGATTGCAACAAAGTTAAAACAGAAACAATTTTCACCCTGACGTTTTGTTAATAGCGTTCGCGCGTGCAGAATTCATAAGTTTGATCCCCTTGTATGTTATATGTATAATCAGTCCTAGATACTTTAAGTCTCAGTATAATTTTGATGTCCTTACATATATTTTTTTTATCTTACTGCATCTTATTTTAAATTCACTGTGTTAAACTGGGTAACACGATAGTGATAGTCAATTGTAAATTTAACTTTTCACTGTTATTTTATATTTATCGCGAATTTTAGTGAGGGTTGAATATGACAAAGTTTGCCACGTATTCCGATTATAATTTAACAGGGTTGGCAAAGATAAGTTTGGGTGATATATTACTAACCTAGTTCATGATTTAATTTATGAATATTTTTTGTTTACAAAAAAAAATGTGGCATTTCATAACTAATATAAATAATGCATTAACATATTTAAGTTAATGTAAAGCTACCAATATCGATAAAAACTAATATCATTTTAAAACCTTGCTCACAGTGCCACCTTTAGAAGTAAATAATATTTCATATGTATCTGAATCACTTCACAGTTACAGAAGACGTAGCTTGCTATACTGAGGAATACATACTCGTAGTAGACTAAAGAATCCTAATGATACGATCTGAAGTTGGTATAAGTAACTTTTAAGTTCTTGAATATTACAGAGTTAATAAATAAGCTGACAAGGTATGAAATTAAACTGCTTTAACGAAATTATTACACTTTAAAAAAAATCATTTGTTATAAAATAAAATAATAAAATTGGTAAGTGCAATCAATCTATAAAATTTTGGTGAAAAGCTTTATCCATTATATTCACAAATATGAAGCTACCTCACTCGTATTTCACTCATATTTCAGAGATTCGAAATGGATTATAATAATGGATTGCACATTTAAACATGATGCGTATAGTTAAAATAACCGAAACTTCATTATATAAATGTATCGAAATAATATGAACACAGAAATATTCCATTTCATGACTTCAGGACAATTGTGAATGGAACATCATTTGAATAGATTAATACCCATAATTTTCATTACAATATTAATAAGGTAATAAATTTTGACCGTATTTGGTTAGTTTGAAACACTGGCCCAAGGTAACAGAAGTCAACGCCTGACTTGATGGTATGGCTTCGGATAAGAGTTATATTGTCACTATCATTATTAAGTCGTTAATATGATTAATGGAACTATTTCTCCATGGAGCCTGCCTGCCGAACAATAATAATCCATTTACTATAGTTAACGCTCAAAAAATTTTTGCCACTAGCGGTCACCCATCCAGGTACCGACCGCGCCCGCAGTTGCTTAACTCTTACATCCCAGAAGATCGACGCAAGCTGCCGGGCTAAGAGCGCTTCGGCATACATGTATACTACTTGTATTTCGGTTGCAGTGTTGAATAGCACATAATAACTGGGTTACCTTACATCATTTGATTTAATTTGATTTGGTATTATCAAGTGTTCCATCGGTTCGTTTGTCGATGTCATGTGTCGCTTATTAATCTGTAGACTGTTTTGAATTTATATCTACAGCTTTGTTTAGGTCGAGTTTGATATATGAACCTAAAAATGTCACAATTTACAGTCGTTAAGTAAGGTCTGAATAACTAAGCTACTAATGATTCTAGGCTTCCACTTGTAGTCGAGCTTGATGGTTTCAAGAGATTGAAAAAAATTGGTCACCGTGTGTAGTGAAATTGCGCGCTGGAAGTCCACTTAATGTTTCTTGTCCCTCGGTGGTTTAGATACAATATTATATTTGTGGGAAGTTCAAAGTGTACAGATTATGCTGACTGTTGCTCGCTGTTCGCGAAAGTTGTGGTAAAGTAATATAGTTGCAATTTTTAGATGTTATCATAATTGTGTACTTGAGCTTAAGACATAATATTGTATGTCAATATCTTTTTGGGATTTAAAATTATACATTATTGAATTTGATGACCTATATAAATGTTTCCATTAATTGTGTAAGTTGATCTACCGTTTTTAAGTATAACGACTATTTTTACTTACTTCGCCTGAATTAATTGAATTAATGCCTGTGTCAAACTTTATTTTGATTGGGCAAAATTATTGCATTTATACAATGATAAGGATCGAATTGAAGCGCGCGTCGTTTACGTCGATCCTAAACGATTGACCGAGTTAAGTAATTGCGAGCGCTGTCGGTAGGATGATGGGTGATCGCTAGTGGCAAAAAATTCTGAACCAATTCCGTTCTTCGGAGGGCACGTTGGTCCCAGTTGTTATTGTAGTTAGCAATAGTCAAATCATGTCGGAGGTTTGGCTACTACGTATGTTTTTATATAGCCCTTCATAAATGTTCTATCTTACACTAAAAGATTTTTTCAAATCGGTTTAGTAGCTCCTGATATTGGCGCGTTCAAACAATCAATAGATCAAACAAACAAACAAACTCTTCAGCTTTATCTTATTAGTATAGATTAGTGTTGTAGATATTAAGGCCGATGCTTGTTCATTGCACTGTGATTCCTTATTTAGATATTGTGAAGTACAGTTAAGATTATTGGTCTGTAATAGCACCGAATAATTAATAACTATATTCAATTGCCTTGGATTTAATCGTGGGATTAAATTAATTAATCTTGGATTTGCACTTTTTCGTCTTCGTTTATATTAATTTCCATTGACTCATCTATCTATCTATCTTTCTTGTTTACTTTCTTGTCTAACAATATATAGGTGAAGACTAGTGTTTCTGGAGTCTGAGGCCGGCAGAGACCATTTACATCATAAAGCTCGTTTGTTTGTCAGCTTTTCGAAGAAATGTTCTTTTGGCAGTTTAGAGCGTAAAAATATATATAAAATAGGAAGCGGTCTCGCTACGGTTGTTCTGTTTAAGTTTGTACTCAACCGTGTTTACTTAGTCTGCGCAATCAGCGTTTCCACTAGACAAAGACGGTTTGTAAAAGGTTTCTATATTCCTTTTTAATCAATTACAGTTAATCAAAAAGCAACTACAAATCCGTGATGTTAAAGTAAAATGTTATTGTTACTAGTATATTTTCTATTTATATTACATTTTTTATTGTGCGTAACATTTATTAATGTATTGTGTTAATTTAATACATTAATATAAAATCATTTAATAGGTATATATAAAGCTTATTCGAAGTGGTCTCTATTGGATGCAACAGTCCTTTCAACGTTGAAGCCAGTTAAAAATGACACATTCCAAATTCAAAAGTAATATTTTACTTATTTTTAATATTGGCAGTATTTATGGCCAGACTAAATATATTAACAAGCTAATTAGACGAATGTTATCGTGTAATAAAAAACGACTTTTTTATCAAGTTGTCAATCTAACTAAACCATTCCGGAATCCACTTTAAAACACAAAATCAACACTATCTTAATCGGCCCAACTATTTAGAAGCAGTTGAGTAGGACATAAAAATGAATAATATACATATACTAGCTTTTGCCCGCGGCTTCGCTCGCGTTAAGAAGTATTATTATTCATTACGTATAGTTTTTGCGGCTTTT
>DWJN01001009.1:0-19931 GCA_018248895.1 Carystus phorcus
GACAGCATATGTCTATCTTTTATGGTTGACTCACAATAACACGTGTAACTCCCGATAGCTTAGCAGTTCGAAGCTTTATTAACTGCGATGTTTGTTACTCTTTCACGAAAAAACTATTGGACGGATTTGGATGTAACTTAACAGTAATATAGGTTATACATCAGAATAATACGTAGGGTACTTTTTAATACGGGAAAACTTATAATTCCTACGGATACCAACTTCCACGCGGACGAGGTCGCGGGCGGCCACTAATTTGCAATAAAAGATTGTGTTACTATAATCCGACCGGTTCTAATTAAATTCCATATGTACCTATATTTCTGTCCAAGAGTGTAGATTGAACATTTTCAAAAATGTTGTTATTATTATTTGTGTCATTATTAAATTATTACATAATATTCTTTAAGTCACACATCACTGTTATAATTATATGTTTACATTGTTAATAGAATGCTTTGTTCACCTGTAAGTAGTTGTGCATTAGCTTATATAAAAAATGTTGCACCTTCATTTGTAACATTGCAATAATGGTTAGTACTAAATAATACCTAATAAATAAAATAAAACATAATATTTATAACATCATCGTAATATCAAAAGTTTAGATTTAAGAATGATAATGCTAAACAATAAATAATTAGGCTGGTAAAGTTTTAATTTGTTTAATAGAACGGTATGAATAATAAAAACAAATTAATTAGTGTCTAAGCTTAAATTTATACATACAAAGAATATAAATAATTCTGTATTTGAAAACATTACTAAAGTAAAATGAATAATTTTAGTGTCGTACTTCATGAATATATTCTTACCCACCGGCATTATCAGCCCGTAAAATTATGAGTAAAGAAATAAAATACAATAATTATACATGTAAATATAATTATAACGTGAAATATTACACAATTAAATCCTAAAATAATATTCACTCAGTTGCACACATTAAATACAATGGTTCTTACATATAATATTAATTGTTGAGCTTGTGACGTTAATTTTATCGTTACCGAGGCGCATCGAATGCAACTCCAAGCTAATAACGGATAAATAAAGTGATTATAATC
Source organism: Carystus phorcus (assembly GCA_018248895.1). NCBI lineage: Eukaryota > Metazoa > Arthropoda > Insecta > Lepidoptera > Hesperiidae > Carystus > Carystus phorcus. The sequence continues at coordinate 1,068 of DWJN01001009.1, forward strand.
ATATTAGGAAATGAGTTTTAAATCACTAGAGAGCCAAGAGTAACTGAAAACTTTATGAATAATAAAGAAACGTTAAAGGCTTGAGTAGATATAATTTGTAATTGTGAACTATTTTAAATTCGATACGTTAAAACGTGCATCTCACTAAAGCTTCTGTCCATTCTTATTTTGTTTACGTATTATACACTCATCATATTGTGTAGGCTATTGAATACTGGATAGATTTGTTAATTTTTATACCCCTACGTTGAAAATTTTCTGCTACAGGATTTTCACGTCTTTAACTCATCAATAGATCATTTAGGGAGATTGTGCCATAAGCAATAACATTGGACCTACGTAGTAATATTTCTTAATGTAATTAAAAATACCCTCAAAATTACGTAACATAATATTCACTTTTTTGTGCAGTAGAATAATACAATGCAGTAGTACAATAAAGAAAACTAAATCATTCACGATGAAAAATTCCTAAAATAGCATAACCCTAATAGAGTTTTGGGTCTTTCTTCAAATGTGAAATTACTAAGATGTAGTTGTTATATCATTGAGTTTATTTTGTCTAAAACCAGTGTGGTGTCAGTGTCAAAGGCTGTGATTCCGTTATCGGTACATTAATTTACATACGGAAATGTAATGACGAAATATTGATATTTCTGGGCTCAAAGATGGCGTAAAGACCCTGAACAGACCATCATATTGTTTTTCATTATCTTTCGGTTGGTATATACAAAGCACCAACTGTACCAGAAATTATAACGTATTATACTCAAAGGTAAGGTACTGTACTTACAATCTCTTACCAGGTATAAGTAAAAGCATCACAGCCAGACCATTTTATATGCTTCTATGAACAAGTTAAAGTCCAGAAACTTCCAAGTTTGCTATATGATGGTGTCATTGATTGAAAGTCTGAAATTGTAATTTATACCATTTATTTGCCTCATTTCAATATTGTCTTTTGTTATACGTGAATACTTAAAATTTGTTTTATATTAACCATTAAAATTGTATAAATTAAAATACTATTTTGAACATATTACTAAACGCGATGACTATTTCCATAAATTTTGTCATGTTCCTCTCATGTTAAATAATTGAATGCATAACCATTTGATTTCCACTATAGGCGTAGTTTGTAGACTTTTGTAATACTTTTGATACAGTCAAGCATGATATATTTTGATTCAGTATCGTGTCCTACGTGTGTAGGATAACTAGATAGGATTAAGTAGGATTACTTGTCAACCTTCCCGCTTACCATTTAAACCGCAACTTTAGATTCAATCTCATCATATCTTCGTGACTACCAGTAGTGTGATTTTTTTATACAAATGCCTCTGAAATCATTGAATTCAAAGTTGGGGTGCCATAAGGAGGTATCTTTAGTCCATTCAAGAGAAACTACGTTAAAAACAATAACATCACACTGGCCTGATAATACTTCGTAATATCTGCGATTCATTTATGCAAAATGCATTAAAAACTATCACATTATTTTAACTCTATTGTGAATGGCAACAAAACTTAAAAAATCATAATGAAAACTAAAAATTTTACCAGAAAACTGAGATAATTTTCAAATATTTATTCGAGAATGTTGTCTATTAAACCAGTGCCTATGGTTTAAATCCGTTATCGATACGTTAATATATACATGTACGGAAATATTATTATGACGAAATAGCTAGCGAACACTAAGCTCAAAGGGAATAAAGACACTGGACACATCTTTATATTGAAGTTTTCATCCTTTGTCCATACTTCATATTGATTATCTCTTCCAGGGTATGGCAGACAATTTAAATCGTCACAGCCAAATACAAGTTGTTGCCTGGACACGAGGCAAAGTCGATATGCTGTCAAATTTAGTTATGGATGTTGTTGATTAAAAGCTTTAAAGTTAAATTGTGACATATTACGCTCCGTGTTTCAATATTTTGTTGTATTTATTACAATGAAATATTCAAAATTTATTAAACTTATGTTTTCTTAAGGATCAAAACTGTACGGATAAGAATAAATTAATATTTTATTAATTAGCAACTCACATACCAATACACCAGTAAACACAAAGATAGCAGTTTTTTATACTATTATTCATAACTACTTCTTTCTTACTTTTCATTCTTGTCACCTTAGAATATGATTATGCCTCTTAAATAAGAAACCTAAGAAAAAAAATATACGATGAGTCGTTTGGTAGCCGCCTCAAGTAAGAGGGTGGTAGTTAGCTAAATATGCTTCACGGAAAGATACTGACTAATACTGACAAATACAATACAATACAATGCAATATATTTTATTGTACACACTAATTCAATTAACATATAAATTTTAACATTGACAAACACAATTGGCGGTCTTATCGCTAAAGTAGCGATTTCTACCAGACAATCATTGGGCAGAGGAAATAAACGTAAATATTTTAAAATGAAGCCCTACCGCCAAGCAGGGCTCACTTCTGTCTCCCTGGTCTGTTTATGGTATTGGGGTCTCAGGAAGGTGAAATAAATAAGGTAAGCACATTTAAAATTAATTTGATGTCACTGAATTACTACGACTTCAGTACAATAATATCATCCATATTAATTTTGTCATTGTAACATCCTGTGCAAGTTGTCGAACTCCATCTAATATTACATATTAATACTATACTACTATTATGAGCAGAAATTAGATACCTAATATCCTTATATTTTGTTAACTACTTCAAGGGCCTCTTTCTTATTTCAATCGACACCTTTTCTTTTTAAATAATTATCATAACTTACTTGGAGTCCAAATAATTGATAAAAATCACTAATAAATTCCCAGATTTTGTTCCAACCTACTTTGGTGCGGTTTTCTTAACTTACTAATTCTGATTCTAAAGATTATTAAGGGGACTGATATAAAAAATAATCCACTTTAAACATTCCAAAAAGATAATCAGTACTAATAACTTAAATATTTCAACCGGATTAAATTGTATGACAGTGCAAGTATTGTTAACAATTCAATTCTCAATCTTAACACTATGTTTACTCTACATTTTTAGAGGGACTTAAAGGAACATGCAACTGTTCTATTTATTATCAACTTTGTAAGTAGCACAACATTGATAAAGGTATGAGCAATCATAAATTAGAGAATCAAAATATTTACGACACGGGAACTATGTTTAGTGTACATGTCGAAAACAATGGAAGAGCGGCAAACTTTTGAATGTGAAGGGGCGTCTTAAATTTATTGGCATTTCGTTTTAGGAATGTTTTTTGTAAAGCTGATAGAATGTTGTTTGGCGTACGGTGCAGTCGTCGAGCGGGTGTGTTAGTTCAAGCAGCTTACGTCGTTCCTTTTCTTTGGACACGAAGTTCTTTACACTGCGCGCACCGACAAGTGACATATTTTGGATTGGGGTAAAACAGCCGGCGCTTTCGGACCGCTCACACGTTCCGTTAGCTTCTCTATTTAAAAACTACTTGCTTGACTATATCCGGGAAGGGACCAACCGCATTAACGCGCGTCGCCGACTCTACACCACTACAACTCATTTTCGATGCAGTCGACCTGCGTACGCGTCGCTGTTCGCTTCGCGCGCACGCGCGTAATCCCATGCATCTTTTAAGTTTTGTTACTTTTAAGTAATTATTAAAAGAATAACTTAAAACTTAACTTTAAATGGACTGATTTTAAACGAGTGCCTTTTGTTGACACGGAGGATGGGTAGTACGCATAGGTGATATTAGCGGTGCAAGTTAAAGATATTTTTGTTAATATGAGCGGGAGGGAAGGCGGAAATGCAGTTCCGTCTTCAAGTGAGTATACCTTCGATATTTTTTTAGAAATTTCTATTTATGCTTGATGTTTTTGTAGTTTGTTTTTATTTATATTTTCCGATATTTACGTACCTTTAGCCCCACGTGGTAATGTTGTGTTAACTGCACGATCGACTTACATAAAAAATTGTTCTCTACTATGGAATTTGTCGTGGCTCTTATCGAACGGATGTGTGACACGCATCGCTTGGAAGGGCAATCATAGAAACTGTTTACAAATTATTTCATCATTGAAATAATTTGAATTGAGGTTAATAGTCTCGTTAATGTCGCACATATGCGTGCCATGTTTACTTGGTATCGTATTCAACAACAACAATAAGAATCTAATTTCGTAAATTCTTGTTTTGTAATTAGATGAGACTCGTATTCTGTATTCTATATATTCTAAGGAATATAATAATTATTTATGCATTTTTATTCGTTTGTCAGTAAATTCTATTTTTAAATTAAGATTATAATTTCATTTTAAATTGTATTTGTTTTTAATATATGTATTTAATGTAAATATCGTTAAAAAAAATTAAATTTCAAATTTTTAATTTTGTTTATAATAATTAACTTGAGAATATATTTTGGGCTGGTATTTATTTGTTTATAAAAAAACAATATCATATTTGTTGCTGCAAGTAATCATTTGAGTGTTTATATTTCAAACTATATTAATAGTATCCTTTGACTATAGTAATATACTTTAGTTAAAGCATATAATTTCACTGTTGCGTATGCGCATAGTTTACTATTTTACGAGTACTACACAGTTAAGGAGCGTACGAGCCCGCACTCAGAGTTGAATGCAATTAAGCGCCGATCAAAAACATCGAACGTAACAGTATTGTAATAAGACTTATTATCCAAACCCTTGACTTGCGTGTCAATTTGTGTGCGTTATAGAAAACAGTATGCGTTTAAGCCGGCTGCATTTTCGGGGGATTGTAATCTTCATTCCCCACCATTCTTCAACTACGTCATTTTGTCGTTGACATACCAAAGTTGTAGTGATGGAACTTGTTCGATATCGTTAAGTTAACGGATGTTAAATATTTAGTTTTGATAAACAGTTTTTGGAATACCGAGTATTAAATGAAATATCTTTCGATGACGAGGTTCAGTAAACTTAAAGTTGATAGTAAAAAAGTTAATTTAACTTTAAATATCTTCTCAATGTTTTTTTATTGTTTTGTTTAATAAAGGAAATGGACAACATGTAGTGAATTTTTATAAAATCGATAATAAGTGACGTCACGTCTCTACAACAGGGTCCGAGTTCGTAAGTAACCAGTCAATTAAGCCTGAATGGTGGTACATTCAGCCGTCTCTTTCACTCTTAGTCAAAGATCCTAAGGCACAAGCGCCACTTGGCGATGATTCATGTTTAAATTCCATACCTGCGATTGATAACAGCAAAAAGTAGTGAATGGCATAACGTTTTAAGTCTTTTTATTTTCTCAACATTCGCGCGCATTTTAAAGGAAATATGGATGCCTTGTTTGCTAAATAAACATTCATGCGTATTTTGTTTTGATTCGTGTAATATTTAGCGTAATTTATTTATTTATTATTTAATATTGCTTGTATAGATTCTTTGGTACATCAATAACTAGTTTACTTACTCTTTCGATTTTAAAATACGTATACGTCGACACGAAAAGGGTTAATATTATGCTAAAAACATGTTCGTCGATGATATTAAGTCTATCTTGTTATCGATTTTCTTTGCGCTTGGAAAAGCAGTTAAAATTTTATAAAAATAAAGCTTATTTCCAAAGGTTCTAAATATTTATAGGTATATGGAAAAATGACATTCACAACCTATTTCCAAGAGGCTTTGTTACAAACATACTTAAGTAATGTTTTACCTCAACGTGGTAACATCTCCAACCCTTTTTAGTTAATATATATCTATTTGTTTTCTAAATATTTTATTGCTTTATATTCCTTTAATTATATTGAAGATATATATAGAGCTATATATATATTTATTATGTGGAAAAAATGAGAAACCTGGTTCATAAAAAATATGCTTTCCAATATATGTAATACGATGTAGTCAGGATTAACTTCTATGATCATATTTGAACAACTTGTTTATACCCTAATATATTATTTCAATAATCTGTAAATTATAAAAATTATTAATATTTCTGCCTAGAATAATCTGCATAAGAGGGAATCTACAAAATGTTATTACATTAATCAAAAAAGACTTTAGGAAGACAAAAAATTAACGAGACAAAAGTATTTTACTGCTATTGGCCGAATACATTACTTATGACTGCAATAGTAGAATGCAATATTAAGTTTTGGGCATAACATGTCTGTCATAAATTTAGGAAATGATATAAACTTTATTAAATTAATTTAATGAATTAATTTTGTTACTTCGCTTTACCACCCAAGACTACATCAACGCTTACCATCAGGTGGCGCTGAAGTCAAGCATTAACTTATAATTAATAAAAAAAATGTGATATTATTATAATTTGTCTAACATAATTATAAACTTTACTTACTATACTTTGAAGAAAACAGTAATTTTGGTGGCAAATAAAAATTTGTATGCGTTCGGTACGGAGGTTTAATAGAGAAGAGGACAGTACATAGACAAGAATATAGGTAACATAGACAGACTCCATAGAGGAAAAATATCTAATACACATAGATAATAATAAATTTAATGTTTCTAACATACTTTATAAACAACTAAACCTAAATAAACAATAACAATTTTTGAACAACATGCAATTATTACTTTGCTTTGGATTAAGGTATCATGATTTTTGTTGTTATTTTTTTATTTAATCATTTCATAATATTTTTATGTACCATGAAATCAAAATGAAACTACCAAATTTTATTGACTGAAATATCTTAAATGTAAATGAAACTTATTTAGAGAGTGTGTAAATATTTTGAAAATTGCTTTTCAATTATTTAAAACGATATTACTCAAATTAGAAGTTGCTTTTTGTTGTTCTTGTCAATTTTGTAAAAAACATCACGGTGCCTTTATTTCACGTTTATGTTTGCCTTAAATTGGTTAAAATAAATTAATAACCGTTATAGTTTTACATTAACGTAATGTACCAACATGCTTAAGTAGTACTTGGCAGAATACTTATTAAAATACGTATGTATATACCGATTGAAGACAATTTCGACTGAACGGAGCGGTATTTTTGATCAACAACATTTAATTGGGCGCTTTCTTCAATGGCCGAGTAACTACTCTATATCTATGACCGGCGTATGCAATTAATTATAATAAAATTACTCATCAACATACTTTTGGGCATACATAGCAACTTGTTATTTGACTCGCTCATCATTTGATTACGTAATATTCTTTGTTATTTTGTATCGAAAAATAGGGCCGGGATTTTAAAAATCTAGATCGAGTAGGTTTTTCTATAAACGTGTAAATATATCAGGCAAATCGCCGGATAAGGACCAAATATTATACTTGCCATAAAAAAACTTACTTTCGCAAAAAAATAACATACGATCGTTTGGTTCTTTTGATAATTTATAAAGCAGTTATTATTGCTAATAGTTTCCGAAATTTAAACCTTAAACAATAAATCGGTTCCGTCTCCAAATAATCTCAAAATTGTAATCCATTTTAATACAGCGGTATTCTTGTAACCTTTTACAAGAATTTCTTGTATATAGAACATAATATATCCAGAATTAATTTCTTGTCAATAGACATATCTATTAATACTTATTAAACTAAATGGTTATGATCCATTTAAGCTGCAGCAAGTCTATCTATTAACAATCAGACACAGCTGTCCAAAATTAGCTTCTCCCCAAATTGATTCGTTACTTTTATGATCTTTATCATGAAAAGGTGTCTCACTAACCTACATAGTTGATATTTCAACGTGCATTAAAAAGTCTAGTCATAAGTAATTAGCAGATGCTTAAGTTCGATTTTGAAATGAGTCGATCCGTTTTAAAAACGCATATTTTATTACAAAGATTTATTACACTAATTAATAGGATTTTATTACATAAAATAGTATCTTATTAAAGAATTTAGTTACCTAAACAAATTCATTGCCTATAAAACTTTTTACACAACTAAAAGAAAGTTATGTGGGTCAATGCACCTTTTACTTCTACGACATAATCTAACTATTCATCTGTACTATCACGTGTTTTTACTATGATCATAATTATTAATGTTTAGCATATTAACATAGTGTGTAGATAAATATATGATGTAAAAATATGCGTAGTATTTCCCCTTCCTGCATTCAAAATAAATCAAGCTTAAATTTACTCGAGTTTTAAAATAGCTAAGTACCTAATCGCCGGAGGAATTAAATAGAGCAAGAATGTCATGGTGTCTGTTTTGGGTTTGATAATACCGTGGAACATTTTAGTCGCGTTGTTTATTTAGTAGCCTCTTAAAACCATGTGTATTTATAAAGTCAGCAGGCGAATCGACAGCGCTTACTAGGAATAATCGAAATTCCTGCGTATCGTAAGCAGAGCATCTGAAAATGAAACTAGTGGAATATTTATCAACAAATATTAGAGGAGTCGGGCTAATGGAATGCAATCAAAAGTTAAGCACGCGTATGAAACTTTTAAATTCCAAAGTTGTTGACGGCTGGTGTTGGGAGTTAGAGGAGCGGTGGAGCAGCGATGCGGGTGTGGGGCGTGCGGGGGGAGGCGGGCGTCGACTCAGGCGCCCTGCTGAGTAAACAGAGTAGATACACGGGCACGACTCGGATGCGCCTGCACTTGTGTCGTGCCACTGAAGCTGCACTTACTCCTCCCATACTTACTATTGCCGTCAATATTTTAGTACGACGTAATAGATTCAAAAAAATTTTATTACACTATACCTTATTTTATGTTTTTATTTATGAGTTTCGCATAGCGTAGCGATGTATTCATTCGTAATACGCAGTGATAAGTGATATTACGAGAAAATAACTGCAATATGTAACAAATCGTAGAAATTAAACTGTTTTGACGCTGATTATTTCTTAACCTCAGCTAAAACTGCGATTTGTTATATTCGTTTTTATAATTTATTTAAGGAAATATAAAAAAATAATAAATTACAAATTTTTATCTAATTGAAATCTTGATTATTTTTCGGATTAAATATTTCTATTCTCATTAAGACAAATTTTTGAATACGAAAAAGTTGAAAAACCAATTTTAATCGCGTTGTTATCATGAAAAGACTAAACTTATTTTCGTATTTCATATTTTACCTGAGTCTTGGCTTGACCATGACACATTTTATTGAAACAAAATATTGCTATTAATAATGTAAGTACTCCTTACACTTAACATAACCAGCAGCGTCGTAAATGATACACATTGAATGAAATAGTCAGAATTAGGAACTTGTAGTAGAAAAATAAATATCGTGCCTCGACATTCCCGGTGTTAATCAAAAAGGTTTCTATCGTTACGTGTAAATAACCCGCGCTAAAGTTCCAGTTCCTTTTATGGGGAAAAGCCTGTGGTTGTTCATTTTGGAACGTCTTGTCCAAACATTTCTCCTCCCAGTTCATTACGTTAACACGATGGTAGTGGCCGTTGTTTGAGCGTACGTTTTATTCAGGCCAAAATTATACTAACACGGTTGAACCGCGCCATGTATGAATGAACTTCGGAATTTCTCGAATCATATTATAATAGTTATATTAAAGAGTGTTATTAATCAATTATCATTAATCTTCTTAATATACGAGTATATAAATTACGTGTCACAGTATTTGTTTTTGGACTCCTTTTTGGACTCCTAAACTACATAACCGATTTAAATCAAATTTTACACACCGTGTGCATTTGATCCAACTTGAAAGATAGGATAGCTTATTTTATTGCAAATTATTTGTTTAATATCTTACAAAGGATTAGTTCCATAAGATTCTAACAGATGGCGGTATAAGGTAATTAGTTTTCTAAATTGAATGTGTAAACCTTAGCCACAGCAACGCGTAGCTGGGTCTGTTAGTGTATTAATATAATATTGTAAGAGCGTATTGTATTACTAATATTTTGTTTTTTTTCAGATGATTTATTAACGAATTAAAGAGACTGCTCAATAACAGTATTTAAAGGACATTAAACTATTCGTTGATTGAATACGTATCACAACTGTTTTTATTCTAAATTTAAATTACAGTTGCTTACGTATTTAACTAATAGGAGAGGTTGAAAATGTGTGTGAATGTTCTTGTGTGACGTAGTGCAGTAAAGGTCTTATGGTCACAATTTTTTCAATGAAATACAATTTGCTATACAATAAAATCAACCGGTTTCATTAATAGTAAAATAACAGAATGAAAATCAATATTGATATCCAATTTTCTTTCACTTATTTTTAATGTTGAAAGTTTTTTATTTGTTCTTCATAAAGTATTACATATAAATTATTTCATCGTATTAAAATATATCCTATTTATAATTATGAATAAATCTTTATAATTATAAATAATGTATACATGAATTAAAATATTGATTTAGGTATGTCATCTTTATAAAATATTATATCGTTAATCTTAATGAAAACGTTATTGCATAACACAAATTATCAATCACCTTCTCAATAATCATATCAGGTTTATAATTTCAACAAACTATAATTGTATGGTCAAAAATGGCACAGGAAATTCAATAACGCATGAATAAACGATAAAGAAAAGAAATCTCCGTGTGATTGTGGTTCCGAATGAATAGCATACATCGAGAATTGGTTTACTGCCATCAATAAAGTTTAAAGAAATGTTATGTGAAAGGTATTCTAAAAATGCATACAATTATGATGAAACAGCTCTGAAACTCGGAATGAATATTTACGCTTTCTCATTAATGCGGTATAGGGAATAATAAATATTGAGAACGAGTATGGCGAGAAGTCGAGGCTCGCGCGTACACGTCGTTGGTAGAGTTCGGACTACGAGTAGACTAGGAGCCTGGTAAAGTAGATGGCTTGGAATTTGTACTTAGAACATTTACTTAATTCATACTTCTACGTGATAAACGAGATTTTATGTCTTGTAAATGTTACCAACAATAACTGCTTACCAGTTATTGAGGTGAAGATTTGATAAATATGATTATTAATTATTACAGTCAGAAAAAATAATCTCGAAGTGAAGTGAAGGCGGTTTCTTTAGCTAGTGTATTTCTAAACAATTAAGGAATGTTATTTAAACTTAGTACTACATTTCAATGAAGTGTTGAAAAATACCAGAAAAATTAATGTCAAATACCAAAATGAATAAATTAAAAAAAAAGAAAACAGACACGGTGTATTGAATTAAAAGTAAACTGACACTTCGGCGTTTCGAAAACATAGTTTATAGCTAAGTTTAAGTACACATTCTATTTCATACATTACTGCATACTGCGTATACTAAAAAAGAAATAAAAAATAAATGAATAGTAATAGGTCGCTGGCTCTCCCTCTAGTGTAGTCGGAGCGAGCGGCGGTCGGCAAGGTGCAGTGTTACGGCAATGAATGAAGAGGTACCAGAAACGTAACCTAAATACCACACATTCTTCAAGACTCCGCCGTCGCCACGTGTGCCCGCCGCTTTTACCTACCGCCGTTGCCGCCCGAAATATTAAGCTTTTGTTACATACCAGCACATAAACTGTACATCGAATTAGCAAACCTGCAACAAACTTCACCTTTACAAGTGGTCTATTACACGATAATTTCAAATGCTCATTACATGCTTATGCCTAATTTGATTGTATTGTTGTGACTCAGATGTTTTTATTATTGAACTTTCGGTTATGGTTATTTCTATCAATGGACTTATACTTTGAATCGGAATTAGACGCATTCTTTTAATATTACGAATACATCGTTCAGGAAATTGTATCGCTCAGTCACATTTAGAGGACTTGAGTTCATACACACCGCAAATTGATGAATATACATGACTATATATGAGTTTATTAATTTTTTAGGCATGTGATATTTTATGAATGATTCATGGTGGTTTGCTGTGATGAATCGTAAATGTTTTTGTAACCTTACTAGGTCATCGTAATGCGTTATAATTATCGATGTATGAAAGAAACTGTTTTTAAAATAGTTTTTCGACAAATAGAAACAGTGACAGTTAACTCACGTATTTAAATTCAGGTCTTTATTAATCTTCTTTATGTAATTAGCAATTACAGAGAGAGCTTATGGTCACTTGTAATGCAAAAAGGTATGAGTATGTGCGTCACCTGTATTTTAACTTACTGAGTATTTTTGATTTTATTTTATTACTTTAACCGCCTTCGCTTCGTTTCCAAAAACCTTAATTACGTAAAATTACTGTTAGTGTAACAAATATTATGTTACTGACCTGAATTCTTCTTCCTTTGAAGGAGGTAGAGCACACAATTGTTCCAACAGATTAAAAATTAGGGATAGTTGTCAGTTAGTTGAATAGTTGCGATGAAATATAAACTACAACCCCGTAAACTTAATTGTTTTAGTACTACCCATAACAGTTTATTAATAGTCACATGAAAAAATATTCAGATAGGATTTGTTTTTTATAATTTTCGTAAACTGCTTAAAAGAATAGACAAAAATATTTTTAGAAGATTCTTCTACGTACCTAATATTTCTTCTCAACTGTATTCCAAGTAAAGTTATCGATCAGTGCCAATTTTTTTATATGTAAGTATAAATCACAATATGCGACTATATTTTTATTTAATTTGGTATAATTATATTTTCGAGCAGCTACAAATTAACGTAAGAGCGCTTGGTTGTTGAGGCCCCGGTGCTCGATTTAGTGATTTAGATTCAATCTTTAAATATTATCGATTCACATTTCAGGAAATTGTAAATTGGTTAGTCACAAACAAATACAAGGTTTTTTCACATTACTAAATACAGGATATGATTCATTACTAACTTTTAGCTCGTTGTGATGAATCGCCGTCTGTCTCAGTTTGTCATAAAGGTTATTTGGAAAAGTTACCAATGTTGCCATTCCAATGAAAATATACCTACTGTAATTATTGCTTAGCAACAGTACTGGAAATAATATTTTAATTTGATTTTCGAATCACTAAAAAATTTTAATTACCTTTATGAAAATGTTTCATTAGATCAAAATATAAACAGAAAAAACAATATTCATACGGTCAGTTTCAAATTCAATTAATCCTATTACCACAAAAACTGAAATTAGGTAAAGTTACTTACATACCATAACCATGAGCATAAGAGAGATGTATTAAATGAAGAATTACATTTAATACACTTGAAAATTGAATACTTTTTTTTATATATCCCGAAGAAAGTACCGTTTAGTATGGGGATAGATAGTCAAGTCCCTAAGGTAATTCAATTATGTATTCGTGATAAAATAAATACAAAGGCCAGTGAGTCCAGAAATGAAACTATTAACGCCATTGCCTGATTCATTAGTTAGCAAGAAGCAGATACATACTGCTAACCAAAAAGATGCTTTGGCTTGGACTCGATAATAATAAATACGTCTTAAAGCTAACTGGTAATCTGCTTAATGTACTTAATGTTGTACGGAGTTCAGTGTAATATTAGTATACTAAAACTGATTAAATAATAATTGCACATTATTAATAAATATTATTTTATAAACATCAATAATTTCCTGTAATATATCCGCGTATTTTCCACAATCGTCACTGAAACTTTGAGGAAAAATGAATATGCAATTATAAACACTTTTTCCTACTCTCATGGATTATTTGGGGAGACCATTCACTTTTTTATGTAGATACTTACAATACAAAATAGTCTAGTGTAAACAAAGCGATTTTTGAAAATACATATAGCACTAAATTCATTAATACCAATTTAAATCAAAAAACATTTAATTAATATATAAAATAATCCAATTTATAATATAACTAGTTGACCCAGCAGACGTTGTTCTTCGACAATATAGCCTAACAGACCCCGGCCCCGCGTTACTGTGACTAAGGTTTACATACTCAATTTAGTAGACTTACTCCGCCATCTGTTAAAATCTAATGGAACTAAAGTAATTTGCAATTACTCAATTTTGTATTGACAATTAATTGTAATTATCTTACATCGCCATCTGTTAAAACCTTATGGAACTAAAGTAATTTGCAATGACTCAATTTTGTCAATTAATTATCTAAAATATATTGAACGAGGAGAAAATTTTCTAAACCATTTTGTGTTCTTAGACATTTATTTTAATTTGACTAAAATATTCCTTGAATCATAGTCTTGACGAATGTAATATTTATATTCAGTGTATATGACCAAATTGGTAGTGAAGCGACCCGTTAGTAACGTAAAAAGAAAAATGTGGTATATCTAAGGAGATACTAAACACAGGCCATTGTGAATTAACTCCTTCATCACGACGCAACGCGCCCGCGCATACAACGTTCCAAACAAGAAACTTCCTGGATAACACCCGTCAAACTTGTTAATCACCCTCCATATAATCCCGATTTGGCACCATTTGATATCGTTTTACTGTCTAAAATTAAAAAGCGGACTCGGAAGAAAATAGTTTTTATCGACGAAAGATACTGTGTTTAAGCAATTATAGAGCCGCCGGATTCAGGTAGCAATATTTTTTATTTTAATTTTAATATATGCCGATGCACAGCTAACTGCAAGTAGTGGAAATATTTGTGAATACAAATATTAAGAATCTTACGTATCAATTACTAGATACTTTTATCAACTTAGAGCTGTCCAATTTAAAGTCCATTTTTTTAAGCCAACTTTTATAGAACTAACTATATTACTCTGTAAGGTTATGAATTAAACAAAACAATCATTCATTGCAAGTATCAGTCAATATAATAATTTGTTTAAAACGAGGTCTTCAACCTCAACATTCGGTATCTAAATATAAAAAGAAGACTTCATTATTTCTCTTGGTTCCCACGTTATTTTTTGTAAAGGAGCCGATAAGGGGAATAGCATACCCTTTCTTAGTCCTGTAAACGATCGTGGGCCCTTATTTATTGCTAATAGATTTCCGAACGGTAAAATGCTTGAGTATGTATATATGCATTCAAAAGGAGGGGTCGATCCACTTAATGCAATCTCACAACCAGACGATTACATTACGTTTTAAAATTCAATTAGAGAAAGCTTCAATAAATGGTTGTTCGTATGTTCATACTCGTATGTCTTCAAATTAATACCAATAGATAACAAAATTACACGTATTTAAATAGTACCATAGGCTCATTTTGTTACGTTTGTTAATTTGGGTTTTTGTGTCCAATTTGTTATTTTAATTCAATTAAAAAAAGGCGGAGGTTTTCAATTCGACTTATTTTTTTAGGTCTGTTAATTATATCTTTAATTCTTGTATCGATACTAATATTTTATTTAAATTTTTTTATTCAAAAGCTCGTGCTTGTCATGTAGTTCCATATAAATTTTGAGCTACATTTGATGAGTAGTTTTTTAATATCCCTAATAATTCGCATTTACTTGATGCGTATTACTTCGGATATCGGAATTTAATTTGATGTATTTAATTGAAAACGGTTTTTTGCTCATTGACTCAACGATTAAATGCATTTTCCGTCCACAATAATACAAAAGAATGCTTCGCAAAATTTTAACAAATTGCTTCTGCATTTGTGTTAACAAATATTTTATAGGATTAAATCAATGTACTTAGTATGATAGAATAGACTTAATTATCAATCAATCAACAACAATCAACAAATTTAATTACTTTTATTGTAATTATCTTCGTATCGCTGTATTGTTCTGAAATCAGTTTTTAATACGAAATCTGTGTGATATAATTTCATTTGTCAATATCAGAACACCTGCCTACATTTCTTTGAAAGTTGCAGGTGTTCAACTTCAGCTGGGTTGTTGCTTCTGTCAGCCGGAGTGAAGACCGTATATTTTAATTTTTAGTGTTAGTTATTACTGTATAATTTCCGTTCGCAGGTGCGGGCAGCACGAGCGTCAGCGGAGTGACGGGAGTGACGCGGCGCGGGCGATGCAAATGGTTCAACGTGGCGAAGGGTTGGGGATTTATAACCCCTGATGATGGCGGCCAAGATGTCTTCGTTCATCAGGTGCTTGTTTAAATAAATTTAACTTTAATAACTTCTAAGTTAGTGCGCTCACCATCCAAGGCTGCATCGCTGCTTACCATCAGGCAGGATAGTAGTCAAGCATTAACTTATATAGAGTAAAAAAAAAATTAAGGTAAACTAGGTTAAAGCTTTATTTGTAACTTTTTAGATTTACACCCACATTTTAAGATTCAATTGATTGTATATTTTACTGTAATAGAAATTTATGAATACTGTGATAGTATAAATCACAAGTATAAACTGTAGATATTAAACTTTCACCTTTATAGTCTGTGATCTGTGAGTTACTTGAGTTGTTGTGATCATGACAATACTGCCAAATTATATTATGACAAACAAAATGTCGTAGTGTTGTTGTTTTTATCAGAGGAATTACAGTTTGATTATTTGTGTTTAACTGTATAAAACGGTGTTTATGATATTAAATTAACCAAATGTCTGCGTTGCAAAAAAGTATGTTGAAAAACAAATTACCACCAAAGGTCCCGAGGACATCCGGTATATCGAAGTAAATATTGAAAAATTTCAATAAATTTAATTTTTTTCAATTTAAATCAATGGATCGTTAGTAAATTTGTATTGTACATTGTTTATATTTGCATTTTGTCTACCAGGTTAGCACCATTTGGAGTAGCACGACGCAAAGATTACACGCCAGTTCCGTGGAGCCAGTACTATGAAAAATACATGGATTTGGAGACAGATGAAGGAGTATTTAGGGTTTATCTATCACCAGAACCTGATCACCCACAAAGACCTCGGATCTTCACCTTGCACGGCGGCGGCTACTCCGGTCTGAGCTGGGCGTTATTTACAGTGAGTTAAATTCTAACATAGTTCAGTAAAACTTGGCTTAGTTACGGGTTTTTAAACGTATGTTGTATTTTCCACAGAAAATTGAGTGGAATTATACTTGCAATCATATTAAAGACATCAAAAATAGTAATTTGGCACAATACCAAGAACCAAATATTTGATCAAAATACTGCACTTTAATAACATACTTCTGTGTATGTTGTCATCAGCATTTAAGAAATGAGTTCTATACTCTGTGTCATTAAATTCAAAGTTTATTATACCAATCCCACAAAGCATTCCTTAAGTAACAAAATTATGTTTTTCCAGGAAGAAATAACAAACATGATACATTGCCAAGTGGTTGCCATGGATGTCAGAGGTCACGGGGAGACCAAAGCAAAAAATCCAGATGATCTAAACATTGACACATTGGTTGGGTAAGTTACAATATCTTTGATATTAAACAATATTTACAAAACACCTATTACAAAGATGTGAAAATAACTGATTTATGTACTTTAAACGCAACAGTAAATTAAGTAACAAAATTTAATTACTTGACATGTAGTAGATTATTAATATACACTCAAATTATAAGAGATAAAGTATAATTTTGCCTGAAACATTTCTTATAGGTACAGCATTAGTATGTGTGCATACAGACATAAACCCAAACTCAAATTATTTATTTCATGTAGGCATTTATAAATATACTTATGAAATGTCAAATATTTTGCATCGACCACCGTTTCAGAAGGGTGCTTTATAAAGCCATATTTGTGTGGATATGTAACAGTAAAACAAGTTAACAATGAATCTTGTGAATAGTTTTCTGTCATAGTTTTGTTATTGTTTCTAGTTATAAATGTTGACTTACATATTAAACACATGCTTAACTACAAACCCACATATACATATTATTCATATTAATGCTTGACTACAGTCCCACCTAATGATGAGCAGTGATGTAGTCTTGGGTGGTAAAGTGCATTAACATAGTAGAAGCCTATTAACACTTCACTTGAAGACATCAAAATTATAATTAAACTGGAAAAAGAGCAATTAATTCTACTCCTTTATGGTACATATTATAATTGATGAGGCAAAGCACATACTGTGGGGATAGAAGATGTGTGGCCTTGTACACGATCTTGGAAGATTCTTTGAAGCCTTAAAGAAGTGTAGCATAATAATTGTTAAATAAAAATCTTCCAGAGACGTAGAGCGAGTGATACAGAAGTTGTTTGGTGATGAGATACCCCCTCTCATACTGTTGGGACACTCAATGGGAGGTGCTATAGCTGTGCACGCGGCTCATTCGCCGCTACTGGAGCCCTATATACAAGGCGTGGCTGTTATAGACGTTGTGGAGGGTATGTATCAAACAGACATAATGTCCAATATTACAAGGTTGCACTGAAATAAACAGCACAAACAGTCCTATTCATTTAGCAGAAATGATAATTGACTATACTGAATAACTTAGGGCTGGGAAATTTACATATTTCATTACATCACATGGATATTTATATCTACAAATTATGTGAGATATTAATGATTGCCTTCAATGTAACTTACTATTTGATTAGATAGAGATAATGGAATATATTCATATTGTGGTTAAGGTATCATTGGGCAACATACATCCATCCATACTTTTGCATTTACAAGCTTAGGATTATTTGTAACGGAATAAACATTATATTCAGATTAAAATTTACTTTCTACTATATAGTAGTTCGTTTACGACTTTATAGATGTTGTGTCATAAATACTAGTATCTACATAAATGTATATAACTTTCAGGTACTGCAATGGAAGCACTGGCCAGCATGCAAAGCTTCCTTCGAAGTCGGCCAACACATTTCAAGAGCATTGAACATGCGATAGAGTGGTGGTTAGTTCTATTAAATAATCTATTTAATTTGTATCTTAAAAATACTGGTGTTTGTAACGTGCTTTTTTAGTTACGCCGTTACATGGAGAATAAATAGCATATTTTGGTTACAAATGTGTTATTTTTGTTTAAATACAGAATACAGATAATTCCATTTGCCGTGTTATGCCACAGGTTAATTAATTTATTAACTGGTTTACTTTCGCGTGGTGCAGATTAGCACACACATATTTAGATATTTGCTAATATAGT
>DWJN01001010.1:0-19930 GCA_018248895.1 Carystus phorcus
CCATTCGAAAGCTACATTATCCACGAGTAACATAGGCTATATTTTATTTTGGAAAAAATAGGGTTCCGTAAGATATTCGAGTTTTTCGGACACAAGGTGTAAAGAATCGTACTTTACATGGCAAAACCACGTTTGCTGACTCACCTAGTAGGCCCGGCGAGCTTCGTATCACCTTCAAATATTTGTCCCTTTTTTGTAGCATTTCTCATCAATGCTCAGGTCATATTGGTCGTAGAGTTATGTTATATAGCCTATAGCCTTCCTCGGTAACTGTACTATGCAACACAAAAATATTTTTTCAATTCGAGCCAGTAGTTCTTGAGATTAGTGCGTTCAAACTATTAAACTCATCAGCTATATACTATTAGTATAGAAGTATAGATTAGGTATATCCATTTTAATACTGAAGCCACTCTCCGTTGAGGAATTTCCATCATGAGAAGACCATCTTGCTGAAGGGATAAGATTAAAGCAAATTGGAAACGGAGTTTTTTACTCATGTCATACCCTTTTTTTGTATAGTGTTAATTATTTGTAAATTGTACATGTATCGATAGACTAAGAGGAAGGTGTCTGTATTCTATAACACAGGGTATTATACTGTGGGACCAAAGATACTTTTGTAATTCTGTGTGTGTATATAAATACGAGTAAATACATAAAATATGTAGTTGTCTTCAACCCGTTAATGGCTCACAAGTGAGTACGTGTCAAAGTTACGTTAAACGTTTGTATTAATAAAATTTAACAGCTCCAAAAAATAGTAAACAATTGTATTATAATTGTTATCATCGTTATTTTTTTAAAGCAATCACTACTGGAACTTATAGTAGCAGTTGATAACCTTAAAGTTAGACAGATTTAACTGTTGCAAAAATGTTCTCGAAGATTTTTCCAATAATTTATATAAAATAAGCTTAGAGAAGCGAATATCCAATTAAAGTAGAAAAGTTTTCAAAATAAATACCGTAAAAAGCACGTCATAATAGAAAATTAATTTCATTAGGGACTGATTAATTCACCGGCCGGAACAAATAGTCGAGGAACCGAGAAATAACAATAAAGAGTGGGTTAAAAGAATGAACCAATATTATTAAAGCCTTAATGAGTTTTTATTGATATTAAGCCGTATTTGGGCATCATTTAACGATAGTAATGCTTAATAGCGTCTAACATAAGTAGTCTCAACCAATACAAAACTTAGTTCTAACAAAGAATGTAAGTCGTTGCTCTTGAAAGCTTCTAATAATTGGATATTTAACAATGTCAAAAATAAGCTATTTGTTATTCATATATCTAACTACACATTATGAATAAAAAAAAATCTGCAGTTAAACAACTTGTAAATAACTATTACTTCATCCAAAAATCGATAGTTAAAAATATACATTCTAGACGCGTCGGTCACAAAAAGGTCCGGCGCGTCGTCTCCGATGACGTCATATGGCGGTAAACAATTGTCCCCCGACACTACCTATTTTCTATTTCACAATTAAAAGTCGTCACCGGAGGCAACATGTAACATTTTGGCGGGTTATTGAAATAATTAATATTTAATTTTAATTTTTTAGGCAAATACACATCATAATAATTTTTTTTTGTAGGTGTTTTGGGTTCTACTAAATAATGTTTAATAGCCTTTAAATACTTCTCATACAGCCTATTACAAACGATTGCCATCAGAGGAATAGGAGTTAAGTCTCTCATCTTTATACGTGTATACTTGAAGTTTTTCTATCTTCGTCCTTTTTTCGGTTGTGGCTGATATCCATAACCAATAACCATCAGATGGTTCAGCTGGTCTTTTGTCCACTAACATCAAAACATATGTATATACAATCAAAGAACTTATCTTTCCCTTTTAAATAAACTTGAAGTCATCATCATCTCCCTGACCTTATCCATTACTTGAGGTCGACGTAGTATGTCTTCTTCTTCCATTCATCTCTGTCTTTCATCAGCTCCGCACTCACTCCTTTCATAATTATTCCTCACACAATCCATCTTTTCTTCGGCCTTCCTCTACCGTTAAATCCGTCTATTTTCAAATCCAGTACTCTATCTTACAAATAAACTTGAAGTAAAATATTTTATTCAAACATAATGTAATGTAAGGGGTCTGCTAATAACATATGATGGTGATTCGTCAACCAATTAGTGGGTGGATGGCGCTAGCTGCTTCCCGACCGCTTATTTTCCCTCACGCCTGATAAATTTCACTCGATACGCCTCTAGACGAAGTTAACGACGACAACGACAGAACAATTATGAAAATAGTGATGTGCGTTTAATATTTACATTGTACCATTTATCGGTACTTATTTATAAGAGACTAAAAAACTTTGTGGAGAATGCCAGTGCTTGAGATTGGTGCGGAAAAAAAATTACGACAAATAGTTGAAAGCCGTTTTGGAATACGGATGCATAAAAATTTCATACGAACGCTTAATAGCTGAGAGAGCGTCAGTTTAATCTCAATAGAATTGGAAACTCCTTTGGTACTTATTTGTGGTAGCAAGTATTTAACTTCAGGTTAAAATGTATGTGTTGGTATTCCCGATTGATTATAAAATGGGAGTCTTCGAATCAAGAGCAAATAGGCATCTACTAATTTCGCTTTACCGCCCAAAACTCGTAAAATCTATCACAACAAACTTTACCACTTAGCAGCAGGCGGAAAAATAGTATTGTCCAGTTATTAGTAAAAAAAAACTATTTATAATATAATAACAATTCATGATAGCTTAGTGTATAATAATCAAAGGAACGACTGTCAATTTAGATGAAGGTTAATTATGACGACTTTGAGAAACCATGGAAGATAGTCTTACAAGATAGACTAAATGAAATGATAGGTCTGTTATACGACTCCCCTGGAGCGATGCTATTACAACTTTATACATCTGTCATAAAGTAAAATGCTTTATTCAAATTAGTATTTCGGTTCAGATACGAGACGCTTATTCCCCAGACTCAGGAGTAGTTAACTATTTATTAAGGCACTTGCCACAGTTACAGGTTAATATTTGTGTACCTGATATGTTGTTATGGGACTTACTCGTAGTTGCATGTATGGAGTCGATCTTTATAACACACAAATTAGCAATTCGTGCTGTTTTTATCACAAACGTTAGTTAGAGGTCTTTTTTAAGGGAATGAAATATAATTATGAGTTGTTGTGTACATTTTTTTGGATAATACGTTGCTAGTGTTTAAGACCAGAGGTTTTCACAGCATGTCAAAGCCAACCTTATGTCTAAAGGTTATTGCAAATTTTATGATTCTTTAAAGAAAAAGTGCTTAGATATGACATTGATATGTGGCAATAAGTAGAAAAATCTGTTTGTAACTATGAGTAGGAAGAAAAATCTTAGTAAGATTTTCTTATTAAAAGATCACTTACGGCAGAAATCTGTTGAGTCGTTGAAGGGGTGTCTATGTTTTTTCACTTGAGTTGGTTGTAGAATCAATTTAGAAGAAATGTTATTTAATTTCTGATCTTAGCCAATCTTATATAGTGTTAGTTATTTTTATCTTCAACTATGTGGTCTTTTGAATCTACGTCGGCAATGAGCCTTATAAATACTATCATTTTTGTACGAAACCATCATAACCATAATCAATTGATAATTTATCAAATCATAATTAGGAATGTAGTTTTCAAATATTTGTATTTTCATTGGTGATAAATGTGGTCTTTCGAAAATTAAATTACATACTTTATGACATTCATCCAAACTGGCTAAATGAAGCTTGTATATTATCGATATCACAGTCTCGTCGTACACATCACTAAATCTCCTTTAACAGCAGAAGGGGAAAAAATACAAGTGCTTCGGAGACATACCACCCATTTTGTCGTTTAATACGAGTTGTGGAAAGTTATGTCGCGGCGTTCATATTACCATCTTAATTATAATATGCGAGAATTCATACCCGTATCAAATACCTATAAAAATATATTTTGTCTGATGAATATTGTTTGTATTCTAGATTAGTTTGTTAAACACAATGCGGTAGCTTTTATACTGATAACTGTTTTCTGTAAATTTTCATTCTGTTATAAATGGATTTAGCTATTTTAATATATTTTTATGCTGACATAGCAATCGAATCGCGTGGCCACAATTTGCTCCATTATATGTAAAAATGAGTCAGTCAGTCGCAAACTCCGATAGTGTTCATTTGTACATATTTATTTAGTACAAGAAAGTCTAGTATCACTGTAATTTGACTATCCTTTAAAAGGACCCACGGATCCCCATTCTAACAGTTTCTTATTGATCATGTGTTAAGCTAAATGTTCAAAATGTTTGAAGGTTGGAATTAAAAAAAAATTAACACACAATCCATCATAAGTGGTTGATGATTGGTGAATCATCGCACATGGATATCAGTTACATTAAAGACATCACCAATGCATCGTCAGTCAAGGAAATTTCTAAGTCATGACAAATACTGAAAGTCATGACAAACGTTTTTGGTTTCAGTGTATAGGTATACAGTTACAGTATATACTTTTAGTTATAGAATGAATATTTAATTTTCATTATCATTTCAGAATAATTAGCTTTGCCAGTTATCAAAGTCGGTCACCGACGTATTATTGCTAAGAGGTAAGATTAACGTTTCATTTGTAAGCGCCGCTGGCTCCAAAGCTCTATAGCTAAGCTCAAAATCGCCGAAAGCAACCTTCTTCTCAACTCTAATAACAATGGATTTAGGACATCAACATATTCAAGATTCTATTACAGCACATTGTTGACTTGCGACTTTCGTAACGTCAATTTTTTCTCATTTCATTACACAAACACGTTACGAGTTTGTCGCGAACATAAAAAATTCATTTGTGTAGATCTATAAGGAATGATGATGAATTTTTTCTTTCTATTTTATTTCAAGGGGCAACACCTTTGATATTGCTCGTGTCAATCGGCTACCACTTAAAGTCATGGGTTTCGTCTGCGGTCTTGACTAACTCATCACCTTTGGAGCTAGCCATAAAACCAACCGTTACTCATTCATCGTGATATTCTGGAACCAATATACCTAAATTGAACATAGTAATAGCTCTTAGATTCTAATCTGGACACATTCCACTAGAAATGTTTACACACTTGATAGGGAAAATCAATTTCCAAAAAGTCTGTGAAGTTTTAGAAGATGTACATCATATTGTAGTTGAATATATTTGAATTGGTATAACTTAGCACTTAAGTGTAAGTTATAAGTGAGATTTTAACTTATCAGGATGGTATGATTGTGATGATCTTTATCCTACTTCCTACTAATTTTATAAATGTGAAAGTTTGTGTATTTGTTTGTTACTCCTTCACGCAAAAACTGCCGAACCGATTTTCATGAAATTTGGCACACACATAGAGGGTAACTTGGATTAACACAGTTTTTATCCAGGAAATCCCGCGGGATCGGAATTTACGCGGGAAAAGCTCCTACGCGTATGGGTCTAGATTCTAAATAGACATATTAATATAAAACTAACAAGTCTGTCTTCCCAGAAATCCCGCGGGATCGGGAGTAACGCGAACGAAGTCGCCGGCGGCCACTATTTAAATAAAATAAGAGTATAACGAAATAATAAGAGTATAATAGAAATATAGGACTATAACATATACTATTTGTCAAATAAAACCCAGTAGTCGAACCCGGGATTCATCGGTTCACAGGCAGGGTCAGTGCAAGCCAGGCGAAGGGGTCATCGAAGCAGTGTTCGGTTAATTGTTCGATATGAGAATAGGAATTATTATTTCACCTGAAATCATCAGGCAATAACAAGCGAAGCTAATTAATTTCGAAATTATAATAACATATAATCACGCATCGCATTTTCACAACGACAATATTATCATTCAATAGGCTTGGAATGTGTATCCTAAAAATACTACCAAAATAATACACTGGCCATTAAAACCGCATAATGTAAGAATTTCCATGAAATTTCCATGAAATTCCTACCAATACATGAAGGCATTTTGCTAAAGGTATGGGTGACAAGAACGACCCTTCTAAATTCTTTCGGGTAAAGGGGTGAACCCTGGTGAACCCTTTGTTTTGATATGGGTTTAAATTTTAAAGATGTAATTTTTCATCGTTTTAGCTTGAAAGTACAGGGTGTTATTTCGTAGGAGATTTAAATTAATTTATGCAGAAAATTTTATAAAGAAAGCTGTTCGGTACAAAAACAAAAGACTTTAGTTTCCGAGTCAATAACCGCTTTGTCAATTGACAAAATAAAAAAACAACTTCAGTATTATTAACTTCTTAACAATGTATTCATTACTAGCTGTGCCCGCGGCTTCACCCACGTAAAAATCAGTGTGTCACAAAGATTTTCCCGCGTATACCCCGACCCTGCAAGAATTAAGTTTCATCCCCTATTTCAGCTATTTAGGGTTGATTTTTGAAAATAGAATACTTTATGTGTGTCCCTGGGTTATGAACTATTATTATGCCAAAACAAAATTCATTACAATTAGTTAAGTGGTTTAAATTTTTTGCTTTCATCCCCTATTACAGCTTTTAAGGGGTCGGTATTTGAAAAAATAGGTAGCCTATGTTTGACCTTGCGTTATCAACTATCTTTCTAAGGAAATTCATCGAAATCGGTCAGGCGGTTTAGATTTTTCATAAAAAATTTCATCCCTTATATCAAGCCTTTAGGGGATGATTTTTGAAAAAAGTGGCTTTTGTGTGACTCTCGGTCTTCAACTATTTTCATTCCAAATTTCATCCAAATCGGGCCGGTAGTTTAGCCGTGAAAACGTCACAGACTGACAGACAGAATTTCGCATTTATAATATTAGTATGGATTCTGATTCCGAAGTCATAGGCATCAAGTAAATGCGCTTTATTATGGAAACTCAAATACTACTCATCAGATGTACACTTATATTATAACTAGTAGACCCGGCCACGCGTTGCTGTGACTAAGGTATACATACTCAATTTAGCCGACTAATTACCTTACACCGCCATCTGTCAGAATCTTATGGAACTAATCCTCTGTAAGGTACTAAACAAATAATTTGCAATAAAATAATATTGCCACTATACATTGAAATGTAAGCTATCCTTTCAAGTTGGATCAAACTGGGTACGGTGTGCAAAATTTGATTAAAATCGGTTAAGTAGTTTATAAGTAAAGAGTCAATTGGGGACAAATACTGTGACACGTAATTTTTATATGTTAATATAACATTTACTATAGGTATAATGGGAACCGCATAAGGATCCATCATGTTGAAAAGCAGAAATATGATTACTGTATTAGGTCAATTACACAGTCAAAAATTTCTTTTTGCAATAAAAAGTGCAAACGTTTAACACGAATGTATTTCCGCTCACAATTTCCATCGTCTAAAGTCGGCTTCGTTAGCTCTCTACAGCGTGGTCCGAAAAATGGGATGCGCATTTCAAATTAATATACACGTGCATGAATTTACATTTTAATAGCTTTTTTATTTAGTGTTTTTAACCAAAATCAATTCTTGAAGAGTTATTGACGACCCGCGTGGCGTAATGGTCACCACACCTGACCGCCGTTCGAAGGGTCCTGGGTTCAATTCCCAGCGAGGCGGAAATTTGAATGATGAGTTTGAGTTTCTGTTCTCGGTCTGGGTGTGTGTGTGTGTGTGTGTGTGTGTGTGTGTTTCTGTTGTCCATGGCACCCACGACACAGGTTATCCTAGTGTGGGGCTATGAGTGTGTGGTGTTATTTATTTATTATTATTATTATAACCATTTTTATGGCAAAACAATTTTTGCTGGTTCATCTATTATATGATATATTCTGAATAGATACTGGTAAGCTGTGTGAATACGAGGACGAAAACCAGCGATACGCCATGCTTGAGCACGTGAAGGCGCTGTGTGCGGCCAACCAACTTATGTGTGAGGGCGTCGAGAGAAATGATTTAAAGGTAAATGATTTTGTGATTTACTAACGACCCTTTCTTGCTTTAGTATGTATTTTACTTTGTACATATCAAATCAAAGCATTTATTTTAGGTAGGTAAGTACAAACACTTTTCGAAAGTCAACTACGCCATCGCTTCAACAAAGCCCTCCGATGAGTGGCCCTGGTAGAAGAGGCGGCAAGAAACTCCTAAGGTGCTTTTTTCCAACTCACAGTTACAGGCAGCACTTAGATGTTACTACTGATATCAAGCTCATGCCCAAGCATTCTTGTCATTGAAATATTCGTCTAATTTATAGAAACCTTTCGACATTAGAATACATAAAGATCCATTTAAAACTTTAATTACAATTACATTCATGTTTGAATCACGTATCGTGTCAGTAAAAGACCGGTTAAATGTCTGTCGCGCGATAGTTTTAATTTCGCGATAATTCCTAAGATATTCAATTAAATTCTATGAAATAAAAGGCAATTATAGTATACATGAAATTGTAAAGAAAATTAACGTATTTAATTTGACAAGGTTTATAATATGCGTCTATATGTGACGGGTATTAACATTACAATGGTTATGATAAAGTATATGCCATACGGACTTCATTAGATATCTATAGATTTGTAAAATTCTTTATATTCCACCATTAAGGGATTGGGCAAAATTTTTTCCTTAGTGATTCTAACTGGGTAAAAACATCGGTATAAAGTAAATCGCCATCAGTAGGTACCACCCGTTATAATTAAAATGTCAAGCGTCCGTGATGGAAACAAATTAAAATCACAAATATATTTTAGCTTCTTATACATTGTAATATCCTTTCCGGTCTATAAAACAAATTAAATATTATATCAACTAGGTTAGGTTAATTATTAACTCTTAAATTATGAAAATTTAAAATCAGTCTTGAAATACTGCTTCCGTTCTGATCCCAGACTGATTGTAATCACTAACATTTATGTTTTCTCAGAACGTAGCAGACGCCGCTGCCAAGTATGCAAGTTGTTCAGGCAAGCTCTACTACGTGTTTGTTCCTCGTGCTAATTCAATAATGGAGAACCAGGTACAATACAATATACTTTATTATTAACTTGAATAAATCAGTTAAGATTGATACAGTGTTACTAGAATACACAAAAGATTTGCAGAACAACGACATTAAATAGTAATAGTATTATTAAAATTTGACAGACGAGCTTAAAATTTTGAAGACCAAATTTGATGGACTTGATTCGAAAAACAAAACTTCTTGACATATGTACATATCTGGTGTATTAGAAGAATCTGAAATGTAGGTTGATGAGAGTTTGAATATGTTGTGATTGCCTGTTGAAAAATCAACTATCAAATTGGTTCATAGCTTTAATCTTTTACCACGATAATCACAGATGACATTGTCATTGCTGTATGACTGGTAATAGGACCATATATATGACTGGTAATATGATCTATACTTCCAGATTGTAGATCTTTCAAGAGCAGCACACGCAAAGGCTCTGGATATACATGCAAGTGTGAAGAAGTTTGGTAATAATATAGGTGGGGATGAATCCCAAAGACTGGGTAGTTCTGGAACCAAGCTGGTCAATGCTGCACATAATTTGCTGACAACCTCTCAAGTAAGGATAAACCACTACATATAGTTAATGCACTTGATCATCTAATATCATATCCTCTCTTACCGTCACGAGGGATTGTAAAATTAAATGTTATTGGAAGAGGAACGGTAACTAACACATTCATTATTCTGACTTATACGAAAGTTGTACATAATGGGAATAATATGAACATTTGGATTGAAACCTGAGTTGTTCAAACCTATCTTGAATCTTTACTTTAATACTGCAGTTGAAAAGTTTGTAATATCAGAATGCCCCCTTGTGTTCTACCCAATTCTGGAATCTGTTTATGAAAAGATATGGAAAGATTCATTGTTTGTATGCTCGTGAATGTGATTATTATTTACTGGTAAACGTTATTACAGATAATAGCACCTTCAATATTGGAGAGGAAGTGTAAATCAGAGTTGCTCACATCGGCCGATTTAGTGTCCAAGTTAAATGGCGAATTAGCTTCCAAATGCGAGCCCATCCTTTCAAATCAGGCAATAGTGAAAAATCAACCTAACACTGATAAGTTCAATGAAGATCGAAACATGCTCGATGCTATATTAGGAAACTTGAGAAATGTTTGTAATCCGGAAAGTGGTAAGTTGCGACTTACTCATTCTGCATTTATACCAGTATGTTTCACAAGTTAGGCCATATTGGGGCGGCTTAGAATACAAACCCCAATCCCTTACCCACAGACCAGGGTGTCATAAGAGGTGATAGAAGCCAGCCCACTGGGTGGTAGCTTCGTATAAGGATTATATCGGTACCAGGCGTCAATAAGTCAACAAATCCAAAATGCACATTTTTATTGTAGCCATTTTTAAATTTAAGTTTCATTGGTAAATTCTGATTTTATGTTAATAAATAGTTTTTTATCTGAATGTATTCATTTGCTTTGAGTTTCCAGGTCACTATGAATTAAACAATCTTAATGCATTAAAAATATATATATGCAAGTCGACTTATTAACTTATTCACGCCTGGTATGAATATTATCATTACATTATTAAGTGATTAACTAACATTATTATATTTTAGATTTCCGCTTTGCTAGCTATCATCCTCTTGCTTCAGTTAGCCGGAAGATTCGTTGTGATTCGGCTGGGAGCTTGAGAGGCAGTACTTTCTTTTCACTCTAAGTGCCTTTGGGGTTGCTTATCCACCAGGTACCATCATGGTAACATTACCGTCATGGTACAATCTAATTCATTCTTTACAGATTTAGTCAAGCTTATGAAGACAATGTCAGAAGGAAAACAAAAATTGCTTGAAGCGGAGAAGCTTCTAGAAAATAGTAATGAGGATATTGTAGCATCAGATAAGGTACTTTTATTTTTGTCACTTATAAATAGATATTTTCGCTTACATAAAATATTGCTTACCTATGTTATGCTTGTTTTTCAAAGCAAAATTCAAAACCATCATAAATATATCAAATATTGAATGATAATGTAAAAATATTTTGACAGATCAAACGAGATGATCCAGAGTATAAGAAATTGCAAAACAGTTCAGCGCAGAAGCTGGCTGAATTAAACGCCGCGATAGCTGGTCTTGTGCAGGCTAATATAGGTAATTATAATACTTTCAACAAATAAAATACGTTTAAAAAAACGATAACAGTCCTTTGGTTAGTAAAAAATCTTTTATTTAGTCTCAAATTCGACATAAAATGACTGGTTAAAACTTCACAAATCAAATAGCACCACACTAATAAAAATGCATCATCGATATTTAATCCGGCAAAGATACCGCACACTCAAATATCCGAGCGATAAGAGCGAAGTGTCTGTGTTCATCTGCTACTCGTCTATTTAAAGACAGTGCCCCTCTTATACGTCTCTTTAAAAAAAACTCTCAACAATATAATTAAGAACGTTATCTGCAAATCTTTTGAAGCAGGATTACGGTCGGGATTTTTTAGCTATAATGTTGAACACTAAAGCTACGATAGAATTTGATATTGGATTTGGAATCATTTTTTTAGTTTGTGAACATTGTTTCAGACACGGTGAATCCAGACTTCAAGAGTACAGAAAAAGAACTAATAAAAATTTCACAACTTACACCCGAAATTATTCAAAGTAAGCCTTTCATAAATTAAACAAAGAGAGTTTTGCTGACTTTATATCTATAGTACCGTTTGCTTCTTATAATTTTGGAGAACAAGATTATCAAATTGCTCTAAGTTCTGAAACTCTAATCACCATGTGATTATATTCTTTCAGATACAAAGAAACTAAGTCATTGCATGGAACCAAAGCAACGTGAAGAAATGTTAGCAAATATCAAAGAAATATGTAAAGCTAACAAAATCTTATATGATAGTGTGGAAAGGAGAAATACTAAGGTTGGTCATACACATAAACTGAAAGAAAAATATTATTCCAATAAGTTACAAATATAGGCTATGGAATAAGGATTACAAACGCTGTATTACATAAAATGCATGTCCGCTTCCTCCATAGCGATGAATAATAAATGAAAAATAAATTATTAATCTATGTTACTGGAATATTGGTTGTAATTGCTGTTAATAAAACAAATTATGTATGTTTTTTGCAGGACTTAATCAGTGCAGCAAACAAATATGCTAATTCATCGGGAAAATTGTATTATGTATTCAAACCTCCCCTGATGGGTAATTCTGCAAAAGAAAATCTGGTAAGTGTAATAAAATGTCAAAAAACACGAAGTAGAAATTATGTAAATAGTAACATTTCTATGCGATTTGTGAAAGCTCCAAATAATCAGTTTAAGTGTTGAAATTATGATAAATTTCAAATCATGAAGTAAGTGATAAATTTTTGAGAATCAAGACATGACTCAATTTTTTTTGTGTTTTGAAATATTTAAATTTACTCACATAATGATAATAAATAACCTTACTTTCCACCCTTTGCAGCTGTTAGGTCTTTC
Source organism: Carystus phorcus (assembly GCA_018248895.1). Taxonomy (NCBI): domain Eukaryota; kingdom Metazoa; phylum Arthropoda; class Insecta; order Lepidoptera; family Hesperiidae; genus Carystus; species Carystus phorcus. Next base: position 12,467 of record DWJN01001010.1, read on the forward strand.
TAAATCAGTGTATGAAAAAACTTTAGGGTTGCTATCCTATATAGACCAGTTATCAGAATCTGTTGGTGGTGATGATGCCTCGAGGCTCAATACAACTGCTGCAAAGGTAGCTGATATTGCAGAGGAACTGAAGACCAATGCTCAAGTAATATATTTTTCAAATTTTCTTTACTAAAGCCTTCCTTACTGAAACGCTTAATAACTATCGATTGATCAAATTTTAAGTAACATAATTAATTCAACAGATTACAGTTCCATCTATTGAAGATGGTAAATGTCAGGCAGTTCTTGTTGATTCTGCTACTAAACTTTCTTTTGGTATTGAAGACTTATCTACCAAGTGGGTACCATTAGTCCACAATTCAAAATATGCGGACTGTAAAGAAAAATTAACTAAGAATAACAATGAAGTGAAAAGCATGATCGAGAAGTTGATAAAGGAATGCAGAGTGAAACCAGGTATTTTTTGAAATATTTTTTGGTACATTTATGTTCATGTCTTCAAACTTTTATTATGAGATGTTAAAATGCTATGTCATATAAAATTGATTATTATTTAAATAACGGTACCTAATCGGTTGCTCTGGTTTTGAAATGAACCAGTTCATTCTTGTTTACTACTAATACTGTGAGTGTATTGAATATGTTCTAGAAGTACCGACTAAGCGTCAAAAACCAGAACCTCCTGTAAGACAAATTACAGAATCTTCAGCGGAAGATAAACTGAAATCAAAACATGTTATGTTCTGCAAGTCAATAGACGTCGTCCAGGACAGTATAAGAAATGCAGAAGAAGATTTGAAAAAGGTACATTTCATAAATTTAAATGTGATAATTTCATAAATTTAAATGAAGTTAAAATATTTGACAGTCTGGAACACTTTGAATACTATTATTTGATTTGCTTCAGCCTAGTGAGAATGTTTCTACACGACCTATAGTAGTTGGTGCGCAGGAGAAATTGCAAAACTTGGTAGTAAACAACTTGGCATTAGCCGGAGTCGCCGTATCGCAACTTATTTCTGATATGGGTAAGAATCTTAATGACTAATTAGCGGTAAATAAGCTCGATTATTTGACCAATAAAGGTAAAATAAAGAAAACTAAATACCATCCCTAACGAAACTATTAATAAAACCTTTTGTCTTCTTTGTTAGCCGGCGTCGAATCAGTGATGATGTTGATATCCATGGGTAACGCTGACCACTTCCCACCCTGTGGTTTCACTGTGCGTTTGCCGACCTAAACTGCAACTTATTTAATTATTAATTAATTATTTATAACTAACTTTATTGGATTTCCTTTAGTGTTTAGGATTTCAAAAATTAACGATCCTTTAGTGATTAACATGGGTTCTTTGAAATAGCTTTATATAATAGTGTTAACGCCTGAAGATCTTCCTAATTATTATAACCTTTTATTGATTTATTTATTTTTATTGTTGTTATTCTCTTTTTCTATTTTATTATTTATTGTTTTAAAATAACAATTTACATTGTTTTAGGTTCAGATCACGTAAACTACGATTGTGCAATTAAGGCCACTAAAGTATTAGCTGAAGTGATTCCCGTAATTGTCAAGGGTACGTTGTAAAATGTCCATAATAATATATAAGTATGTCCATATGGACATACTTAAATATTTAATATGTATAGTAAAAATTAAAAGATGTTGGTAGAATTTATGAGAATGTTTTTATAACGACTATTCACCTCCATGGTGATATATTTGTTTTAGATGGTAAAGAGCTCAGTAGCACAAGAGAAAATACTGCAAGGCAAGAATTCCTTAACAACATGCTGTCACTATGTGATGTTACTTCGAAACTCTGTGGCACCGCTAAGAATGACCCAAAGGTAAAATAGTGTTTTTTCATTGAATGTTCTTATTAAATATCGTCTTCTGTACAAACACTGATGTTAAATCTATTTCTATACATAAACAAATATTCGTTTTATTATTAGCGTTCATTTTAAGTTAATTATCACCGCAAAAGTTGTAGAGAATTAAACTGGTTTTATTAAATTTCAGAATATAAATGAAGTAGCAGTGGAGTTTGGTAATAAGGCTTCTAAACTTCTTTACAATGTTGCTGCTGATGTACATCCTGGCCAAGAAACTGAAGTAAGTGTTAATCGTTTTACCAATGTAACTAAAAACTATTAGCTTTACTTGTATTGGTGTAGAAAAAGTAAGGATTCATTTTTTAAGACATGAAATGGGATATATTACAATACGGCACTTTAAGACCAATAGAATTTAAGATCCATAAATTACTAATCTAAATGTTTATCTATCCTATTTTGGTAGTACACAAAATTGAGGTTACAGTAGTATAATTACTTATCTATAGTAAGAAACAGGTAAGTAGTTTGATCATTAGTTAAATCTTGAATTGTAAAGCAATAAAATATTTTAGGTAATCCATCGTGCAAAAGAGATAGGTGATAGCGCATCGCGGCTTGCGATCCGCGGGGCGGAGGGTGCGGCTGAATTGAAGGATGCGCGTGCGCATGCTTTGTGTGCAGCTGCCACCCGTTGTGCAAACTCTGCGAGTGACTTCATGTATACTGCTAAAGTAAGTTTGAGAGATGGAATAATATTTTGTCTAAAAGAAATTAGATGTTTGTATGAATTTGTGATATGACAGTTTCTCTAACATTCCAGCTATTAGCGCCAACAATCCATAATCCAGAGAGCCAGAAGGCGCTTTTGGAAGTATCAAACCAACTGGCTTCAAAGATCAAGGAATATTCATTGAGCTGGCAACCACTGTATTCCAACAAGGATCACGAAGTCTTCGTCAAAGATTTAGATACTGAATTAGATATATTAAGAAGACTTTTGGATAACTTCAACCAGGACCTGAAAACTGAAAAGTTGGTCAAACGAAGAGTGGTGGAGAAGTTAGTGATTCAGGATACTCCGTTAAGACAACTCGCTTCTAAAATCTTGGAATCTGTTAAGGTATGCTTCAGGATTTCAAAGGTTATGAAATGTCCGGACTATTCGAATTAACTCCAACCATGATTAACTTAGAATGTGAATTGAGAGGAGATGGGATGATTATTTTGGGAACTCTTAGGTGCAAGTCATAATAAATATCTATTAAGGTTGTTTAACATTGACAGACGTACTAGTACATGGACTGAAGGCATTAATGTTTGGAAGACGCCATATGTACAATATTTGCTTATTCAAGCCGTATATTAAATTATGTATGCAGGTTAAAGCAGAATTGAGTGAATCTCCCGAGCAAAAAAGAAACTTGCTGAATTATTACAACAAGCTTGCTGCTGCTATCAACGACATGGATGTGGCCAACGCCAAATCCAAAAATGCACCTAATGTAAGTACAAATAAGTTCATATATCCTCAAGTCAGCCAACCTTCTGATTTTTTAGCGAACTTTCCTAAACATTCGACGTGGCTATACCACCAGGCCCCTTTCGGTGGAAGGTACTAGGTTTTATACTTTTTTTAATATGTATGTCAAATGTTAAACTCAACTTCCTAAAATTTTGTAGGAAATAAAACAAGCTACAAAGTTTTTTTGCCTAACAAGATCTCAATGGTTGTGCCCATGATCTTAATAACTTTTTATGTCAGGATGTAAATCGTCGAGCAGAATTGGAGGAAGCCGTACAGCATTTGCAGCAGACCTGCTTGGAGTCAAGGATACAATCTGGCGAGGAGAAACTTTTTGTTGATTTGATGGTATGATAACATGTCTTCGTAATTAAGAGTTGAACCGTACAACAGAGGTATTTTCCTATATTTTGCAAAAGGTTAATCTCCCTCGATTGCTAATGTATTACGATCTGCTAAGTGAACCCCTTGCAACTGTTTCTGTAAAATCTTAATTTTAAGATTAACATCTTTGAGCACGTTTATTCCCCCTTTTGTTCTTTTCAGGACCTCATTAATGATGTATCATCAGACGCCACAAAACTCTCAGATGAAACTATGAATGTAAAGCCCGAGTACAATAAATATGCTTTAGTAGTAAGTCTTCATCATAGATATATTATAAGCATTAAATCTTTATTTCGTTAAATACTTAAACTTTGTAAAATTAGCATATGTTTTGTATATGTATGTTGGTGTAATAAAGCTATTTTTCAGACAATTAAAAGTCAAGCTGATGATATAATTAAGTCTGCAGCTGAAGCTTTACAGCCAGAGATGAGCAATGATGGAGAAGTGACGGATGGTACTTCGATGATTAAGCAATTCGCCCAGGTAACTAACTCAATTACATAAACACCAACGCAAACAAAATTTTAATATGGTGTATAGGTTATGGGTTATCTCCTAAAATTTTTGGGACAACACAGATATGTGATTCTGAAAATTTTGTGATTGTTTAATAGAAATCTGATGAACGAGTTGATATCATGCGTGCAGCTGTGGAAGAAATTAGAGATGCACCATCTAAAACAATTCTGCGTACGAAGCTAAATAATTTAAAAGCGAGCAGCGATTTACTGATGTGAGAACATTTACATTATAAAATGCTTGTTAATCAATTATCCTGAATTGTTATTAAGACTAAATAAAGTGTAATAGCCAATGTAGCCAATAACCTTGCTACCGGAGAACTGTAACAATTTTGACTATATTAAGTATAAAAGTGAAAACCTGAAGCTTCATTATCTACCTTAATAATTATGTAACACTACTTTTAATATTTTTTGTAAAGTGAACAATTAATAATATCAGCAATTAACAATTTACAACAAATTAAACGGAAATAATCGTATACACTACATAAATTTTTCGACTGCAATGTCAATTTTTAGGTTTGCAGTAAACAGCCATATAGCGGCTGTTCGAGGTGCAACACTCGATGCTAACCAAGCTGACTTCGAGGAACTGGAGAAGAATATTGGTAGTGTTCTTCAATCTACAAGGAAAATTAAGAGTGCAAATGATGAAACGGTACAATATAAATTGATCTTGTTTAAATTTTAATATCTACAATGCTTTATGCTACACGTCACACGACAGTTCAGTCTATATTTAGAAAAATTATGGGTAATTGTTGAGGAATCTTGTCTCACGATCACCTCATACATCTTTGGCTACATGTTAAATTGTTCGAGTTTGGTATCGAGACCTTGCACAATTGGACCGCATGTATTGAATAATATACAAAACTTTTATATGCCAGTAATGACTTTACATTGCACTTGGTTCAGTCTTCTATAAAATAATTTCCTCTGTGCTAGGAGCCGGTATCAGCTGCACTGGCCACAGCTACTACACTCTGTAGTGCTATTACTTCTGAAAGTGCCGTAGAGAAGATACCTTCAGCACTTGCAGCTTATGTCATAGAAATGCGAGCAAGAAGTAATCTTGCGGACTCCACGCAGAAGTTACGGTGAGAATTTTCTCTTTTTGTAATGAAAAGGTTTGCAGAAAGTGTAGTTTAAGATTTGCTGTTTAAAATATGCATTTGTAACTACTATTGTTGTACTATTGTCATGTTACCCTCCATAGCTTTTTGTTGTACAAGAAAAACAATATATTTTTTTGCTACAATTGATTTAATAGTTGCTCCTAAGAACTTGTAGAACTCCTTATAACAAAATACAGAATAATTCTTTGCATCTTCAATAAATTTTATCTGATACAGCCTCGAAGAACATCTGAAGAAGCTATTGAATATGTTGAAAACTCACACAATGGTGAAAGGTAGACAAGTTGCTACGTGGCAAGATATCGATTCAGATGAAGTTGCGGATATTACTTGTCAAATTATTCAGGTAAGTTATTTAAGTTAATATTTTTAATTTTATAAAAACAATTTTAGAACTAATTATTTCAGTTTAGGTTATAATAAATGTCGAAACGCTATATCACAATTACTTAAAGTCCATTAAAATGAAACTAACACTTCTAAATTCTAATGTACTCGTAGATGGTGCCATAAGAATAAATAAGGAGAAATTGCCAGCATGATATAAAATATCCTGAAATTTACTTATTTGTTTATTAAATTTTTTAGGAGATAGAAATGTTTAACAAGGGAGACAATGACGGAGTAAAGAGAAGAGGCGACGGAGAAGTTTTGAATGAAAGTGATTTAAGGAAAGTTCTATTTGAATCAACTGTAGTAGATTATGGAGATGAGAAGTAAGTTATATTGTTTGTTGCAATAAAATTAAATTTAAATTCCATTGGAAATAAAATAATCAGCCATTGGCATACCATCAACGTTCGCATTGAAACAACTATATGTGACGTATTTATTGACATGATATTTTATGACAGGCACTTAAATAAGAGGCTTCAACAGCAGCTGGAGAAGTTGAGCTCGTTGACGGGGATGGTGCAGCTTGAATTTAGTAGACGCGAGCCGCTAAGGACGCTCCCTAAAATTGCTGAAGCCGCTTCCCAGTTGAGAGGGGTTACGAGAGCTATTGCTCTCTCGGTAAGTAATTAATAAATCTGAAACAGTAGATTAGTTTACTGTCATCAACAAGCGTATAGCTGTTTCAGAAAAATTGTAATGCTACCGATTTGAAAGTTTCCGAGATATATTGAAAACATTTGCTAGGTTTTGTATTAGCCTTTAAATTAAATGCTGCCAATATTTAAATGTACATAACTTTCCTCTTTGTCCTATGTGTTTCAGAAGCGATGAAGAAAGAACCATAAAGTTGTCATAGTGGCCTAAACTAAAATATGTTATGCGAATTAAATGTTAAAGTTTTACAATTTATGTTTATAAGATGTGGTATTTAATTAAAAAATGCAATAAAGAATAATTGTCATCATTAAAATTACTGTATAAAGTTAAACAATTTTATCATGGATTTTGTTCGAAGCGGCAATTGCTATATATATTCAGTATATCAATCACAATACCATTTCTACAATATATACTACATATAAAACTTGTAATCTTTTGTTAAGTTGTATTAAAATATTACACTCCTAAAAACATCAGAAATTTAAACCTGTTTATTTTTTATTGTACAGGATCCAATTAGACGACCATTGATAGAAGAAGCATCTGATGCAATGTGCTCCACTACGTACCATTTCTTGAAGACTGCTGAGACTGCGAATAGGGTAAGTTCAACAAGCGAAGTCAAAGTTGAGTCTACATTTTTAATGTCGGTCAAAATGCGTTAAAGTTGTGAAGTTGTTGTGTATATATTTTGGGTTCTTTTTTTTACGTGTATTTTCTTTTTCTGTCTTGTCTCGTTCTTGTCTTGTTCTCCTATGACAAAAATAAGAATGCAAGCCAATTATTTTTGAATCCACTTAAAACACAAAAAATTTAAACTAAATTGTTTCATCCGTTTACGAGTTTAGTAATACACGAACTGAATAACTAAATATATGAAGATATAATGAAACTTGAAGTTAATTATGATGTAATTTTAAAATTTATTTCGATAGAGGAAATATGATTAGAAATTGTTGACAATTCACAGGATTCACATAATCCGG
>DWJN01001011.1:0-19926 GCA_018248895.1 Carystus phorcus
ATTTAATAATTGTGAAAGACTTCGCGCCCTGTCTGCATGGAGGCTGCCCCGTATCAAATCGCGGGACATCCATCCTTGACTGACTCGGTCTTTGTTAATGCGTGGTCATCAGTGGGGACAAGGAGACTTCTTGTGTGGCGATGTCTCCTGACCTTTACCTTAAACACATTCAATTAGCGCCTAGTAATTGTTTTTGTTTGTATGAAGTTAATTATAAGCGATATTATAGCTATTGTATTTGACATGTATGTGTGACTCAAATAAAATTAATAAAAAAAATATACGCCTGCGAAGAGCACATGCAACGGAAAATTGGTTTTGTTTCTAACAGTTCAAGCTAATGCGTGATTCGGTTTCCTAAGTCGAAGATGACTATATCAACGATATTCAAAGCGTATAATTATGGAAATTAATACGTTTCTTCTACTAGATTCTGGTCCCTCCAAAGAAACCGACTCAACGCCTGATGTCCAACATTCTGGAAGCTGTTCCACTATCTGAAGACGGAGTAGACTCATTTGAGCAAACGTGCTCCTCGTTGTCTTGCGGCTGCAAGGCCAATACATGACTGATGGTTTTATTCTATTCTATTACAATTATATGACTTCTGTAAACACTGCTGTAGTTCACGTCCACGACATGATAAATAATAAATACCAATTTTTTTAAAGTCATTTTTTTCTACACTAAAAAATCCCTAGAAATAATTTATATGGCATAACAACGTCTGCCGGATCAGCCAGTTAACGATATAATTATACACTGAAATAAAACTAATCGCCATATTGTTACTGGCTTTGCTCACGCGAATATTAACCCCAATGCATTCGCTGTGTTGGACTTTTCCTATCTTACATTTTGGTATTCAATTTTGATATTGACTATACATCTTCTTTCTGATTACTTTCCTAACTTACTTATAAACAATCGTTGAGTACACCAACCCGAAACTTAAAATTTAGATGTGACAATGAAAAGGAATGTTTTTATTTTAGCAACTTTTATTATTAACAACAATAATTTTAGCACCATAAATAAAAATATTCAGTGCGAAGAACGGGAGTGTTATTCATTTAGAGTACCTGCAGAAAGAAAAGTTTAAAATTAATAAACAGAGGTAATCAAGACCAATCTAATAAGTTCATGCTTAATAGGTTTTCATATTACTAGCCTACTGGCAGTCAAAGATCTTTAGACTGGCTCTGTAATATGACGTTACTGTTTTATCATCATTCTTCATTATCCAAGTGAGATAAGACGATCAAAATAAAGAAAACATTGTATCATACTAGCGGCACGCTATTATGGCCGTTTTGACATTTGTCCGGTCATGAAGTTGCGCATTAATTGATAACAACTTTGAAGGAAAGAATTGCGGTACTTTATTGACGATAGTGATGTGCACTTCATAAATTCATAAATCTCTTACGATCGTCACATAGGATCGCTGGCCAGCACAACTACTACCCCGGCTAACTCGCGTTAATGCTCAATACAAAGATGATAATGAAAGAGATGTGAAAATAGATATATTTTAAATAATAAATAAATATTTTAGAAAACGAACTTATAATTAATGTAGCTGATAATAGCAGTAACGATAGTGAAAATAGCAGTATGGATGAATATGATTAAATATGGCCCGCTAGTTTAGGTCTTCATCTTTAATTCTTTTACATAGAGCTTAAAATTGATGAAGACCGGTTCCAGCCTATTTCGAAAATATACACAATAATGGTAGTCTGAAATTGACGGAAAGTGTTCTTGCGTTTGATAATGTAGTAGAATGAGCAATTAGTTCATGTGATAAAATATTTCAAAAAGTATACAGAACCTTTTGCTCACGACATTCAATATTTTTTCCCAGACAACGACAAAGCAAAAATGATTTCAGCCAGTACCTACATACATATTATGTACATATCTACGTAATTATGTTCATCTGCTCCCATGGAGCTCAAAAAGTGCTTATCATAATTCGACAAATAAGGTATCGTTAGAACTCTCTCGATCGTATATTTGTTATGATTACGTAATATCACAATAATTTCAATATGATGTCCTCTAGAGAAGAGGAAAGTCAGAAATATTTTATTTATAGATGGCAAAAATGAGTACGAAATTTAGGGGCTGAAGTATACACATATCTAGTCGAGTTTTACTTATAAAATTATATTCATGCAAATCTATTATTTTAAGATTTATTTCTGCACATGTTGATAACGCAGTAATAAACATGATCGGAGCACTATATTTTCTTATGAAATAAGAAACAAAATAAATTGGATGGCTCAAAAAGGATGTCAATCGTTTGAAGTTGGTTAAAATTTTCAATTTTTATTTTTTTTTTATTGTAACGATATACGGGTATAGCAAATTAAACTCATTATTTTTTGTATATTTCAATTAGCGACTCGTAGCGGTAATGAAAATTCAATTATACTGTTTACGAAAAGGCTCCTAGAACGGACATTATAGGTCTTATGTTCCTATGTATGTACATATAAACAAGATTACAAAAATATTCAAGGCAAGCATAAGTTTTTTGCATTTTTTTCCGACACGACATTTTTGTTAGAGCTAATAGTTGCTAACAATGACTAAAATATCCATCATTTAGCAACACAGTTGCTAAACAATTACTAAAATATCCATCGGTATCATTTGTTATATCGTTAATAATTCCGAAATGACCAATCCAATATTTATTGTTACATAAGCGCTAAGCTGTGAGAGAGCTCATCGCCTCAGACTTACAAGACAAACAATTCATCGAGTAAGTTACAAGTATCAAGATTGCACAACTGTTGACACTACTACAGCTCACTTGGTGCCCGGAACCAGTAGCTCCTTAAACTTCATTATTGGTGCTTTATCTTTAAAACCACTATCGTGTTATATGTGTCTTGGTATTCAACTATCAGTTACAAATAATAAGTTATAATAATAACTATTTATGTTTGTTATTATTATTATTTATTATTTTTTATTATTTGGTTATCCTTTATGGACTCTAACATGCTAGGAGATAGATCACTGATGTCTTTAGAAACTTCGTTCAAAATTCTCTGAAAAAGGTTTTGGTAAAATTATATCGATTGGACACATGGTTGATATCTATGCTGACTTTTCTGTCAATTATTTTTTTAATATGCGTAGCAACGCATACCGGGCACAATTGGTATAAATATTTCACACACCCACACACACATACACCGAACGCACGCACTCACGCGCATTATAATATTGTTTGTTTCAATAAAATAATTACCCCATAAAATCACATAACAACGAACGCTCTGTTTTATTCCCACAATATAATAAGTACAATACAAGAACTCTTTATTGTACACTAATAATCAAAGATTACCAGAATTAGGCACGTAGAGACAATATTATTAAAGGTGAATTTCCGGTAAAAGCTATCTTTTAGGCGGATAACGAACTAGTGTTAGAGGCGCGGCAACAGTTCCGTGCCTTGATATGAACAGTATCATTGTTAAATATATATTGCAAATTTATTATCTTACAGCGTCATCTGTTAGAATCTTTTGGAACTAATTCTTTGTAAGATATTAAACAAATAATTTGAAATAAAATAATATTTCGAATAAAATTGACATGTAAGCTATTCTATCTTTCAAGTTAGATCAAACTGCACACGGTGTACAAAATTTGATTAAAATCAGTTAAGTAGTTTAGGAGTCCATAGCGGACAAACACCGTGACACGTACTTTATATACATATATTAAGATATTATACCTATAAAAGAAGTTATAAATATAACAAAGTCCATCTAAATCTCTTCAGCGTTTTTGGGAGCATCACGCATTCAAGTAGGTATATGAGTAGTATAGTATCATACAGAAAGACGAAAAAAACTCAATAAATAAAAAAATGTGAGCCGTCGTAGGACGCCTGGCAGATGTGAAACATCGAAATTGTTTTATACCGATAAAAATATGCATGAATGGATAATTCAAATAAAGGATATAGGGCTTAATCGAAAACTAAAATATAAAATTTTTTTGATAGGTACATAATTATGTTTATATAGCGTGGCGATGCGACGCCACCCCAACAATCGGCATAACTTGCCGCTAGATATTTTACATCAATATTTGTCCCCTCTTTTACTACGACAAACCTAAACTATAATAAACATTAAACATTTTCAACGTGTATTAGAGGATATAATTTCGGTTAGAGACTATACAATACGTACGCTGTAATAATATTGTTAAGTGCGCGGGCGTTCATTTTTACGTTAGACGATCTCTAAAGGGTGACTGTATACTCACTTTTGACGCTCAGATTTGCCATAGAAATTGCTCATGAGGTTTATTTCTTCGCTGGAACATCGGGAACGTCAAACTCGCTAACTTGCGCCTCCACGAGCTGCTTGCTACGAAGTTTGATTACTGCATGACTTGGCACATTCGGATCCTCCATTTCAAACTCGATCAATCCTGAAAAGAGAAAATAGTATTAATAAATATTATATTATATTTATATTCACATACTCTTAAGACTCACTGAAAAGTCTTCACGGCCATTGACGGATTTCAAAGCTATAGAATAGTTGCGCTAAGGTTTCCTCTCACGAAAGAAACCACACAACACTTCACTAACATGTTATAAAACGAAGTTATGGGAGACTTATAGACGCGTAATTCATTAAAAAAATTTATCGTTAATTTGTAATAGTAGTTATAATTTTGGTATTTTTGATTTGAAAAATCTTTATTCAACGTCCAGCGTAACGGGTACAAGCGAGATATTTTTTAATATATTAACAATAAATCGGCCGACACTTGATTATGGCAATGGTTACTATGGAAACGATTAGAGACGAAACCTAAACGCGAACAAGAACAAATATTTATCTGTCACCACAACCTCTGCCCCAGCCGGGAATCAAACCGGGGAACCTAGCTTCGCAGGCAATATCATTACTAACTAGACTACGGGGTCGTCCAATACTGCTAACTATTCAAAACATTACTCTATGATTGCAGAGTACCAAAAACAGAAATTTACATATCATAATAATAGTTGAACCATTAGAACGAATAAAATTTATGAGGAAATATAAAATCAGCTCCATCTTGAACAACGGTTAAATTTTCAGTTACATTTGTGTCTACTGCATTTCAAATTTAAATATGTATTTGTTCATCCGTAAACTGGAATTTGAACAATCAACGGTCAGTTATTAAATGTTTACTTCGATGAATAAGAATCATAATGGCTTGTTTGTAAATCGTGAAATAATAAAAAAAATAAATTGTGAACGTAATATCCACTTATCTGCCGTCATCATCATTGGAATCTACAGCTATACCACTGCTGGTCTCGAGTATTTTCCCACAACGCGAGAATGATAGTCGACCATATTATTAAACAGATGGCGCTTTTACAGTTTGAGATTCTTGTAATAATAAATTGTGTTTCTATTATGTATTCAAGATGGAAGTGTTTTAGCAATCTTGTAATGTAGCACAATTTTCTTATTAAATATTAATACAATAATATTAATACATATTGCAACTGCTTATCAGTTTTATGAATATTTCTAAATAAGCGTTTTCTTACATTTTTGTACCAAACGCATTACAAAAGACTATTTTGTTATAATCAGGTAGTATATGGCGTATGAGGGGTTATTACAAATGTGTGAATACAATATGTTTGGTCTACTTTATAAACGTTATAATAAATACATATGTCTGTGTAAAATACATACAAATACATATGACTAAAATTGCCAATTGAGTAGATTATGCTGATTATTATTAATTTCAATATAACTTCTTTTTACAAAACGAATTTTAAGCCCTTTGATTGGCAGCCCGCAAACGCCGATTTTTATTAATTACTAAAAACGTCCAAGGACCAAGCCGCATCCTACTACGCACGTCCACTGACGTGTGAGATTTACATTAGATTTATTAAATACGTTAACCTACAAAATAGTTTCCATATTATAATAGACAATGATTTTATTTTTATGCTTTACTATGTATAACTTATCGCAGCTAATTCAAGGCTAGAGTTGCACAACGGTGCATGAAACGTCTAACATCCTGTGAAGTTAATCAACTCACTCTCGATAGTTCAAAAGCGATCACACATCCTGTCGTGGTATATTTAATAAATGCTTGATTCCCGCAACAAAATTTACTTTCGTATTTAAAAGTATTTCCGTATTCAAAAGTACGTTAGATTTATTTATTTTCTGGATTTGTAAACCTTAACGATAATATTAGTAGTTTTCGAAAGTTGTCCCTTTAAAAAAAAATAGTTCAGTTTTGGTAAGAATATCATATAAGTATTTTAACAAGCCAAAATTTTCAAGTTTATTAAATGACACAAAAAAGAGCCTTATGGTATAGCGCACACAGACGTACAAATACACGTAACGTACACACATACACCCTAAGCGGCCGGGCCAGAGTAAATATTAGACAGTGCAATATGGACGCCTTTTCTCCCGGCTCGGCAATATGCAGGCGCACAGGCACACATATAATGTACAACTAGCTTGTGCCCTCGGCTTTTTGGAGAGTGGTTGCGTAAAACGAAATTGAATAAATATTTATACTAGCTTTGGCCCACGGCTTTGCGTGCGGAAGGGGGTTTTTAAGAATTTCCTTCGTTAAAAGACATCTTGACTGCTGGAGCAGAATAGAGTAGAAAATATCCATCCGCTCTTTGTTACTTTGTTCTCAAAATTCTTTCATATTATATCGATAGTGTGATCTAGTGGCTTGTTTGTCAAATAACGAGTCTCGTATTCAGTCTTTTATTTATTTAATAATAAGTTTAGTTAGTTAGTTAGTCAATATAAAGTTGCTTTCTTACCTCCTTCAGCAACAACTTCATCCTTGTAGTTGTCTCTCATGAACCTCGCCAGTATGTTGTGATAGAAAATGTTTGCGTTCATCCTTACTTCTTTCGTTACCTCCATCTTGGACACGGCTTGTATTAATACGTTCAACTTTTGCCGTGATGTCAGTATAAGCTTGTCAACTGTGGCAAAATAATGACAAATATAAAATAACTAATATATGTATATTTATATCTGTCTATCAGCCTTTTATAGTCCACTGTTGTATAGGTATATGTACAGCCCTCCCCTTTTATTTTTAATGATTTATATTTTAACATTATCGCGAACAGTAAAACTACACCTAGTTTTCGCACCTGAAAGAATTGCTACTCATTTCTGGCAATATGCAAATACCATGTTATTACGCTACATACATAACCCCACTAGGATTCACTGTGTCGTGGGTGTCATGGACAACTGGTGTGATTGTGAGGAGTGTGAGGAGAAAATATGTTATAAATGTCTGGATAAAAAATATACATAAAAAAATCTATCTAAACATTTTAAGTTTTTCATTTAATCAATATTAATTATTACCCACGCAGGGATCACTTATCCTTGGGAATTTATATCAAAACAACAAATTATGTGTCTATATCATCTAAAGAAAACAAGTACCAAATATAAGCACAATAATATTTTGCTCAATAGGACGTAATGAACGCTTATACAAAAACTCACCACAACATGGGACAGACTAACAACTTAATGATACTGATATCTGAATAAAACTAGGTAATAACCATATTATATTATTGATGTCGTTTACATTTTAGGATGAATGGACGCTATTAAATATCAAGGACATCTCTCCATCCGAACTCGTGTAAGGAATGTACACATGTCGATTTTTTATACCCTTGATCGCCATACCGAAGCAGATTATTATGTTCGAAACTTTGCACTAAATTACGATCTACTTCTATGCACCAGCGCCACCTGTAGTCCGGCGTGGTGACTTGCGCCATGCGGGTCAGTCACTAGAGTAAAATAACTGTACGTGTTTTCAATATGACCAAGGTGGGTAATCGTTTAATCATTACAAGGTATGAACTGTTTGTTCCATTACTTGCAACTGTCCTTGTAAATTAAAGAACGTTTTTTTTTGTCTGACTCCTGCATTTCCCTTCGACTCATTATAAAGTTCACTTTATTTGGCGATTCAACCAGTTGTAAACTTTTACATTTATTATAAACAAATTGACTCGGGGAAGCATGCTTCGACTGCATTCAGTAAATTGGTAACATATTGCTGTAACTACTACCTACAAAATAAATTATATACACAAAAGTATTTTCGTTTAGATATCGATACATAATCCGCCGTTAGCAAAACATTCTGACAAATCATTATTAGCATTTCTTATCACTTAAAAATTGCTACATTTCGTCCGAGGGGCGTTCGGGGGGTGAAACCCCTACTCTAAAATCGATAGAATGTTAGGTTAAACTCCGTACCTACGCTTTTTTTATTTACAAAATAAAAAAGGAAAGCGGTTTTAAATATTTTCAAAAGTCCATTGTAAGCTGTCATACTTATTTTTTGTAAAAAGTAAAGAAAAATAATATCGTCGATGGTATTTAAATGACAAGGTTTTTTTATCAACAGTTTTATAAAACTTACAGTCCGCTTCCAACTCGGGCACTGGCTGGATCATATCATCCACAGCGTATTGCATTGCCGGCGGTACAGTCCGTCTGGGCACATTCGGAGCACCTGACCCAAAATATTCAATTAATTAATTTAGACATCTAACATCTCCAATTACTAACTGTACTCAAACTCAAATGCCCTCGAGATTGTAGTGTACTGTAAGTACTTAATCACGATTCAATAATACTTCAGCGAAGGCTGTAGGCTGTGGACTACCTCACCTAGAAAGCTTGTGGACGTTGCAACGTACTATAGTTAAGTATTTAGCTTTGAAATATATGGTCACTAAGCTTAATTCAAATATGATGCAACCGAGCGACCGTGCGTTAAAACAGAAATAAGAATAACGAGTTAAGACACTAAAAGGGTACATGGCTGATCGTCATCTGTCTCTTTCTGTTTCGTCGGAACAAAAAACTAGACACGAAAGAGGCTCTTGTGTACATTTATTTTTATTATTATATTATTATTATACATATAATGCAGACTTATAATCGTTTTAACGAGCGATTGCCTGCATTTGTAGAGATTTTCTATAGAGGGCTGTATCCTTAAATACCATTTAAGGCTTCATTCATCCTCGATCATGTGCAGTGGGTGTCGTATCGGAGAAATCTATGACCCCAGGTACCTCTTATTATAAAATAATTTACCCATTAAACCTTCCTTTATGAAATGGACCACGAAACGCTTTTTGCGTGTTCGGTCGTAGTGTTGCATAAGCATAAATAATGCGGGTCTGTAAAATGACGTCCCATATAACGTTAAATGATCATCTTTATCCATGGATTTCAATGACATCGTTGCATTCGTTGCCTTGTGGGTCAAAAGGAAGCGGGAAATACGTCACATACAGAACTGTTAAGCTATCTAACCGCATTAGATATATATTACCGCTGTGGCTGCAATCGCTTCCTAGTACGGGACACATCTTATTTGAGTCCTGTTAGGTACTACACATTCTAATTAAAAATTTTCGATCCGTTTAGTTGTCACTTGATAGAATGATGATACCTACAAAACGAAATCAATGCAACGGATTATCCCAATACTCCGAATCTTTTTGCATTTAAAATTGAAGTAGTTAATTAAATCGCGATGTTTGTCTTTAACTACAGTACTACTTTTTAATGTTCCTTTTAACCTCACATATCACAGTACTATGTACTTTAAAATTCTTTTCAGTGACTCGGATGCGGGATCCACGTCACTTAAATAAATCCTATTAAGTAAGAATAAATATTAAGCTAGTGAGTTCAGTTTATTCAATACACGAGCGGAATCAGGTAAATAACGAGGAACACTGAGTCGATCCTTTGGTACGTAATGCAGTATTTGCATACTGGTGTAAACGTCGATGTATCTCTGAACTTTCCAATATAAATAATAAAAAAAAGATATTAAAATTACCCAAACATAGAAATAAGCTTAACTTTGGGATATTTATACTGCATTATCTATTAATTAATAAAGCGCAAGAACGAGAAATAAATATTATTAATGGAGATCAAATTGTGGGTATGAAAAAGTATTCAGTTAATTTTGTGTTCAAAAATCGCCTAGAAGTATAGCGCCTTAAGATTTGTATCAATCGATTTGATTTGAATCTCGTTTTTTAAAATTTCTCAATCCGTTATTACGTAATGCAATAATACTTTAGAACGAAGACTTTTTTATTTAAGCATTCAGAACAAATAATTACCAACGCTCGAGAGTAAATGATTTACTTGCTGCAAAGATGTCTTCATCTCGATAATGAGTTGTCCTTTTTCATCGAGAGCTTTAGTTAGTCTTCTGTCCTCGCGTTTTTCCGCTTCGAATTCATCCCGCAGTTTCTTTTTTTCGTTCAAATATCTACAAATACAAATAGTTCATTGTCATACACTTTTAGTTATCCATCTATACGTATATAATTAACCTAATACAAAACAGTTTTCTCCAACAAATTATCTTTTTATTATGAACATAGACATTATTATTGATAAAAAGCATTGAACATCATTTTTACAGATGTCGTTTACAATTTTAAGTTTGAATTTCGTTTCACTCTGTCCCTCTGATTAGATTTAATAGCAATTGTAACCTTGTCAAATTGATTTTCAGCTGTCATTAATGAATGATGATGATAATGAATTAATAAATGACAGCTGAAAATCAATACGTAATATATTTGCTTTGTCATCACACATTTTTTAGATTATTTTCTTGTTCTCCGGAAATAAACGAAATAAGATTAAATTTTGAAATGTGGCCGATTATATCGATTCAACAGTTACAATCGATACTATCGATAAGTATCCCCATACAATCACTATAGATATTTTCAATAATACAATTACGACCCTCTGACGTGAGCCGCGCAGAAGCTCCACCGCCATTATTAACTTGCTATAATTTGAAAGGCAGGATTTTAACATGAAGCTGTTTAAGATTCAATTTTATTAGTAAATTACATCACTACTGATATGTCCATTGACCCAATAAGTACTGGAACAGCGCCGTAAAATAAACCCTACGCTTTTTTATATTGAAGGAATCCGTCGCGTGGCGGAAGGGGACCGAAATCCGGCAAAGTAGTATTATACTGTTTATGATTTAAAGACATTTACTTTCTGTAATATTGCCAGCAAACACTACAAATATATATGCAGTGAAAAGTACTCAGAATTTTCAAACGAAATCAAAAACCACTGAGCTAACGTAGCCCTACAAATAAAACCTTATTTAATGCGACATTTAAAAGTAACTTACTAGTTAGCCGCAGTCGACGAGTGCAATACCTCACTTTTATGAAAAAAGGACTAACATCTGTAAGGAAAATGTACCTTTGACATTTTCCAAGAAATTCGTAGCTTTCTATTAGTTCTATATATTTCAACTGATTCAATACGTTAGATCCGTTTCGACACAAGTACTCAGTACAGCGTATATACATTATTAGCTCGAGGAAAATTTCGTTCTTTGTGTTATTCACTGGAAGTCTTGGCTCTAGTAACTTCTATATTTGACTTAATTTGTGGCTTCCATCGTGTCTAACAGTAGCATATTGTGTGTAAACCCTGACAACTCTGTCTTAACTTCTGTCTACACTAATATTATAAAGAATAAAGATTTTTTATGTGTTTTTTTACCACGCCAGGAAAGTATTCATAAATAAAAAAAAAATTAAATGTAATCACAGAAATCATTCCCAAATTCGTGACAATGAACATCATGGACATCTCGTATCTCATTGACAGTTAACAAATTTATCGGGTTACCAGTGTAATGGAAAATGTGACGCGACAGACGTTTTCAATATCAAAATATCATTGCCATTATTAAGGAATGAATGAGCATTTATGAAATGTAATTGTTTTGTTTCTCTTGCAAATCGCTTCAGTTTATACATGAACACGAAAAATATAACTTAATATGTATTTTACATCTTTGTCGCAATTAATGTGTTTTGCTAAATACATACTGATTAACATCCATAAATGTGTCTGTTTGAAGGCGAGATTTTTATTTTAGCTGGCAGTATCCTTCTACAAATCTACCATTCATTCTCGAATGTATCAAAACTCACAATGTTTTAGTGCAGGGAAAAAGACTGTAATTGGAATAATATAAGCAATATTGGTTGTCTTTATCTAATCTTATAAAAGTTACTTTTACTTTCTTATAAATATGTATAACAATTAAACCGGAAATATAAAAAGCGCCATACAACGAAAATAGCACGCTCTTCAGTCTAGTAACACTTTAAATTGAACTATAGTATGTATGTATATGCTCTTTTCAAATGTGAAATTGAATAAATCTAAACCTTTTAGCACAAATCAGTTCAGTAGCCTCCAGTAACAAGTAACTAGTTGATAAACAGGCGAATAATAATGTGAATGTTTAAATATATACATATATCACTTTTATTAGTATTATAACCAAGATTTAAGTTAAAGAAATGAGAAAAAGAGATTCCCGAAGAGTATACTTATATTACTCTTATATATACCGAACATTTTGGTTATAATAAATTCGACGCATATTGTTTAATAACATACTCGTATAAGTAGTTTAAAGTTAAAATGCGTTTGATCTTATAATATCTTATCCCACTAACGATGCTTAAAATTTTGCACAATTTGAAATCGCAATAATACTTGTTAAACTTTCAACGAAGCCCTAATGTAAATACGAACAAATGTCAAATATACAAGAAATTAGCAAGCCTCCGAGGCACTTTCAGGAAGTTTGCGAGAGAATACGAGCTGTGTAAACGGCGAATGCAAGTTTTCAGAAAACGTTCAGTCCATGAATGCGACCATATGTAGTTCGACGTATGTATGTATTTGCACAAGGGAAACGAATTATTACGATCTATGAGATTACAATTAGATAATTTCAAGATTTATTACAGTATTTATCTATACATGTAAGAAAACAGAATTAACCTTAAATGACTCTATATAATTTTCTTGATTTTGAAATATCTCATGAGTGTAACGGCTGCAGATTATAACAAAATGATTTCCATTTTGCACACGCGCTTCTAGGATACTAGATTAATACTGTATTATCGTCTATTTGATGGTGTCTTCATTTATGGCTGATGACCCTCCAACCTTGTCATCAGATTCTATGGAAATTGACACGCCAAAAACGTCATAGCAAATATTTGTATGACACCGAAAATAATATTTGTATGACACCGAAAATAATTTGTGTAGAATGCCGCCGTCAAGACTCGGAAATTTTAAATTTAAATCAAAGATATAATGAATGTTTTAAGACCTGGGCGTTCTCGCTTGCAAATAAGCAAAACTAGGGTAACTAAAACATATGACGCCAGATTTATTGTATCAACATAATTAAGAAAGAAAGAAATTGTTCTACCAGAACCAAAAGAGCCGACGACGGGCCGTATCTCATTTTGAAATTCTAACTTCAATGGTACAAAAATATAAATTCAAAACGAACAAAACTTAGGAACTACGAGATAGGGTAAAAAGGGTAAGTAGGGTGGCGAGAGAAAGTGAGTACATTTCAATTCAACTTAGCGTAAATTATGCATAAATGTTATTTTCCCTGCTCGGCTTCTAGATTACTTAATTTTATTAATATAATACGAACGAAATAGTTACTTTAAATATGGAAACAGTATTTAAGTTATTTAATCTAAACTTTTGAGGTTTCTATTAATTTTTATATAGATTTATTTTGTATCCGCAAGTTCTGGCAATTTATTTGTAGCTTAATCGTATATTTTCTGTCATAGTACCTTTAATGTTGTATATATTTGATTTACATTCATTCGTTGCCGTTATATGACTACTAAATAGTCATCTAAATAATTCTGTTAAGTTATATACCCGTTAGTGTTATTAAACTTTTTTCAGGCTTCACGTAAATTTATTTTGGAGACTAGTTGCCCTGTCACACTGTCAAAAGTTATAGGCCTGTAGTAATAATATAGCAAAAATAAAACTTATTTCACAGCAATTACTTATTTATTTAGTAGTGTATTTAAAATAAGTAATGATTTATTGCCAAAATAAGGTTTTTATTTCATACACGGCAAAACTAATATAATTATTCGACAGCAAGAGGGACAGTGTTTTAGTTATTTTCTGTATTGTTTTTAAGGAACAAAATGTATCATTTTAACTCTTTTCCACCGAACTTTTCCATTGTTTCTTATAAAAACCTTCCTCATGTTTTAACGAAAATATTAACAAAAAATTTGCCGACTCGAATGCTCGAGTTTTGCGCTTAGCAACACATTTGGCGATTCAATTTTATTAATATAGATTATTGTTGAATAATACAACTGACCGTGAATAATTGTATTCGAAATGGAACTACAATGTGAGACAAGATTCGTACTTCAAAGAGCTTGCGGCGTCGAAGCCAAGTAAATACCTGAATGCTATGGGGTCACACACACACAAATTGATTGCAATATACAATATCAAAGCAAATAGATATCCCTAGCTGCGGTATGCAACCTATCGCGAATATGCATATGTAAATTCTATGAATTGAACGTAGATTTGATCAAGGTGCAAACTAGAAACTATGTAACTATCTCAATCACGAAGTACACATACATTCATCAACAGACTTGCAGCAAGCAAATGTACAGGTTTATGTTAAACGTATTAAAGAAACTGAAAGCTTCATGGAATCAAATCTACACGTAACTGCCTGCACAGTGTTAAAAATAAGTACTTTTAATTCTAATAATATTAGCAAGGGTGGACGTTTGTTGCTCCATAATACCAGAACGGGTGTAGAAGAAATATATTATACCTAATCAAATATAATCTAATTAAATTTGCTTCTTTGTTATTACGTCACGAAGTTAAAAAAATAAACTTTATCTCTTTGTAATGAACTCCATATTCATCTTTAATATTGATGGAAAATATCCTCGTGCAAAAATTTGGAGATTTCACTAACTATGTTTACATATAACATTCAGCTCAAAAGATTGCTGACAAATTTTTCTTCACATTGTATGGGCTCACTAAAAAGGTTTACTAAGCGCTCACCTCAGACGCATTACCATCTACCACCAGAAATTATTGAGGCGTCAAAACAGTGATGTTCTATAGACTGAGGAGATATCATAAAAAACTATTAATAGGTATTATTAATTAACGCCATAACAAGATTTTTTTAGAATATCCGTTTTTCCGCTTATATCAGAAACTATTTGCCTGAGTGGATGTGGTTTATATTGTTGTTTGTTGTGAGCTTGAAGTAAGGTGTTAAAAGGTTGTTTATTGAAATTGCTTTAAAAAACACAGATTGTCAATCTAAAGAATACTGTCTACACATTATATACGAGTATACATAAATTATATGAAAGATTTATAATGTAACTGGCATTTATCTGCGGTAACATCAACATAAGAATGGCTTCAAAAAACGAAATTCCATAAGTATAAACGCTGTATCATTAAGTTGACACCCGTGCTATTAACCGTTGAGGGTTTTTCTCGTGAGAAGATCAACTTGGCTGCAGGACCAGATTACTGTGGATATATTGTTAATTTAACTATTAATATTAAATATGTACGTATGTACATATATCGAATTTATA
Organism: Carystus phorcus; assembly: GCA_018248895.1. Lineage (NCBI taxonomy): Eukaryota > Metazoa > Arthropoda > Insecta > Lepidoptera > Hesperiidae > Carystus > Carystus phorcus. Next base: position 15,635 of record DWJN01001011.1, read on the forward strand.
AATCGAAACTGACGGTTATGTTTAATGAAATAAAATTATTAATAATGATATTAAATTACTTAAAGACATTAATATACCTAAATTAGACGTTGCTGTAGTCAACTTGATAGCGATTCCCTGCAAAGCTAATTCTTCGTTTACTTCCCGGCTGGGGCGAAATATGTACAACATTCAAATATTTGTTTTCAGATCGTCAATGTTAGTCATGTAGGTATTTATTTGTGTTGAAACTAACAGGAATATCGTGTTCCATTTATTTATCGGCTAGATCTCATCACGCGCTGTCTGTTGCTAGTTTCGCCAGAGGTCGGTTTCCAATTAACATGCTATCAAGTTCGTATCACTTCCAAAAATCAAAATACGCGGCGTTATATCGGGACCACGGGAAATTTTTCGAACCGTACCAATTTCCCTTTTCATTCTCGACTCCAAGTTTTTCGATTTTGTTAATATTGGAGGTTTATTTAAAATTTTTAAAATTATTATTTTTTCCACTTAATTATACGAGTATCTATTACATCGCCGCGGAACCTATTTGTCTATTAAAACGTCTATTAGATATTATTAATTAACGAGTATTTTCGTTTGATTCAGCTATCGGGACACATTTTGTTTTGTGTTTCAGTAACAAATAATTTCAATTTATTGTACAACAATTAACTAATTAATCTTAAATTATCAAACTGAAAGCAGTAAGTATAAAGGTACTTTTATTTGAAAGATTTTATCATAGCTGTACCATCAATTCTTTAATATCACAACAAAGTGCATTCATAGGGTCAACGCGACGTGTTACAAATTAAATATTATCTTTATTTACTGCTAGCTGCGATTTAATAAAGATCGATACCGTATGCCTCTAAATAGCTTTCCAAATACCACAATATATGTGAACATTTTTCAATCATTAAAAGGGCTTTAGTAAGTTTTCGATCAAAAATGGAAATATGCCATCACGGACTGTATTGTAGAACTATATAAGAGAATTAATTCCACCATACATTGTTTTGTTATATATTCACACAGATTCTCCACATTGTATTCACACGTCCACGAACTTGTCCATATACGACCTGACGAAAGCTATACATATGTATGTAGATACCGCAAATGCACCCCTAATAACAAAATCCTAGCAATCAATCATTGCTAAGTACTACTGATACATACTAATTGACAAACGATTACTAACATATATTATCGACTCTAGTTCAGATGTTGCGGGAGGATCACGAACAAGATTATTAGAATTTCAACTGAATGCAATTAAAACTTTCCTCTAGGCGAGTAAAATGGTTAGTTTATTTGTGCAGCCTGGAGAGAGCGACGACTGATGTTCATGTAAACGGTTTTCACTTTACGGATTAAATTTTTACCACAGGGCGATTGCGATTGTATATAAATATTTTTGAAATCCCTTGTTGCGATGCAGTGTTTCATTTCTTTAAATATTATCTAGACACAATAATTATAAAAGCTTGTTACTTTTTATGTTTTTCCGTATTTACGGAACTCTAAAAGTTTTTTTACACTAAATAAGTTAATGCTTGACGTTAATCCTACGTGATGATAAGTAACGGTGAACTCCAAATTTATTTTATATATTTTCAGTACATTACACGTCCAATGTTAGCCGTGACTTCGTTTCTGGAAAATCCCTAATCAATAGTATAATAGAAAGAATTTTCAAGCTAACAAAGTCAGCTAAGTATCATCATTCTACATATATTCAACTAGCAGGCCACGCGTTGCTGTGACTAACGTTTACATACTCAATTTAGCCGACTAATTACCTTACAACGCCATCTGTTAGAATCTTATGAAACTAATTCTTTGTAAGATATAACAACTGAACTACGTAATAATGTGGTAAGATGCACTTTTTGGTTTCTATTTATTGTATAGCAAATTAAAAATTTCCTAATATGTAGCAATAAAATATATTCTGATTCATATGCACTTACTCTGCGGTCCGCTCTTGTCCGACATTCTTTAATGAATCGAGCATCAAGATGGCGTGCTTCCGGTCCTCAATCAGAGCATCTCGCTTGGCACTGTTCAATGCCAATTGTATCATGAGCCGCTCCGTCTGATATGTTTGTTCCTTCAGTCTACCAACAAAACAATTAATGTAGCTTTAATAAACTAACAAAACCATCGTAATGTCTATATTAAAAAATATAGGATGTGTTAATCAATATGAGTCATAAATAAATTTTAAAAACTACCCAACTTGTAACTAAGATATGGTTGATGATGACGCAAAATTTTCCTTTCTTAATGCTCGTGGGTGAATAAAAAAAAGGTGGTAGCTATCGATCGCCGGACGGGTAAAAAACTCTATGCCACCGAACATGGTGCCGGTGGGATTGAACTTGGTCCTACAGAGCCTTGCAACCATCTCCAAAACCTGACGCCAAAATGTAATTAGGATTAGTAATCATAACATCACCGAGTCAATGAGTCACATTACTCTTACCGGTATAGTATATAATACTATAATTTCGTCTTTCTATACCTACTCAATTTTTTATCTTATTCATAGACACTATTAACGGTAATTTATTACATGAAAGACCAGCGATCTGAAATTGGATTAAGTGGATTAATCCTAAAATATACCCTAAAAGTCACAATACATGCATACCTTAAAATAATTTGTTCGAAGGAAGACACAAGCGTTGCTTTTTGCAAACGTTTGCAGATCCCCATGACCTCCTCTAACTCCCAATGCACCGAGTGGTGACTGCCAGCGTCTTCGTCCTCGTATAGATCATCTAGATTCGCTGCTTCCTACAAATATATTGTATGAGTTCTAGAAGAGTATGATGAAAATAAGGGCCAGAGACTAAATATCTCACATCCAAACGCTTATACAACTACTTACATCTACCCGCCTCTTTGTTAATGGAATTATTGTACTTACAAGAGGAAAGAATTCCCGAGCTGATAAGATCGAATAAATTGTACACTCCTCCGCCCAATTCGCCCTTTATGGGCTAAACTTCGAAAAATATTTTTCAGTACTCCCAACAATTTTTTTTTTAATTTTAGTTAGTGCTTGACCACAATCCGACTTGGTGATAAGTGACGATATTATTAGAACGTTTTATTATAAACCTATAATTTATTACCTCTTTGCGTATCAGGTTTGGAAAAGAATCCGTTAAGTAAGCGACCTCTCTGCGAACCAACTTCAACGCCCTCTGTCGTTCCTTCATGTTCGTTTTGATTTCTTTCTCGAGCTTATTAAATTCGTATTTTCTGTCATCGAGGTACTCCACTGCCAATTGGCCCATTTCAGTCGCGCCCATCAAACATTTACCCTGCGCTCTGCAATCCAGTTTCAGCGCTTCCAGAACGACCGTAAAATATGACGAATCCTGTTAAATTTCTTCATGTATCAGTCACATTATCAATATGATTTTTACAGGTCGTAGTCCACGCCAGCGAAGTACATATTGAATACTTAAGGAAGTTATATAATAATGCATATATACAAAATGATTAAATAATTGCAACGCATTAATCATAAAAGGTAAGTAAACTAGCGACATCCATACGATGAGCATGACTAATGAGCAGCAGTGGAAATATTATATTATGGACAAACAGCAATCAATTTATTGTTATAAAAATAAGTCACCCAAACTTGAATAATAATAAATCGATACGTCTAGAATTTAGCTGCACAGTTGCATACATGCATACAGGCGAGACAATATATTTGTGACAGTTATCTAACGAACAAGATACCTTTTTCAGTATTTCCAAGATTTTTTTGTACATGACCTTGATGGCAAGAGCAGCGTTTTTCTTTATGTTGGCACGTTGGACGTAGTTAGCAACAGCTTGTTCTTTTTTCTCGGCGGGCAGTTTACCGCCAACTTCATACAACAACCTATCCCGCAACTCTGCAGATTCCAACTGCCAGTATAATATGACAGTTTATAAAAAGAATGTAAAACTTTTGAATAATCTGTATACATTTTGACAAATCAACGATTTGAATGACAAGATGTTGTGAAAAAAAGAAAGTACTGGCTCCAACCCCACCAGCTGGAAAACGAATCATTTAGCGCTTGACTCCAACAAGAGAATGAAAAATAGCCTCGCTGGTTTCACGAAGAGATAATAAAATTATAAACAAAAAAAAAACAAATATAAAATATGAAAAAACATAATATAATCAAAATTAAAAAATATATCCGATATAGTGAATTCCCGTACCGGGAATCGAACCCGAGCCTCCTGGGTGAAAGCCAGGTATCCTAGCCACTAGACCATACGGG
>DWJN01001012.1:0-19924 GCA_018248895.1 Carystus phorcus
TACCGGTATTATTTTACCATGTTTCATAAGGTTTGGGAAGCTACCCTGTTCAACACATTTGTTAAAAATTATACATAGATGAGGTGCAATGGAGTGGATAATTGGTTTTATTACGGTTGTTGATAGACCCCAAAGATCACCTGATTTCTTAATATTAATGGAATTAAAAGTCGTTATGATTGTATCACAGGTGACATTTTTAAAACTAAATGTATTGTTGCATTTCTTAACACAAGCCTGCATGAAGGACATGGCAAGCTGTGGACATGCATTTAAATTGTTTGTAATCAAATGCGGTATGTTCGAGAAGAAATCCTCGAATGCACCAGCAACTGCGCTATTGGAGGTGATCGTCTCGTTGTTCACCTTTAAGGCAAAGTTATAATCATGTGATTTTACATTGCCCGTTTCTTTATTTATAATATTCCAAGTAGTTTTGATTTTGTTTGCAGATTTTTTTATTTTATCGGCGATGTACATCGATTTTGCTTTCGCACAAACCAGTTTAAAAGTTTTTGAATATGCTCTAACTCTATTTGAGAATTCTGGGTCTGTGGACGTTGATTTTTCTGCATACATCTCGAAGAGTCTTATTCTACTTTTATATATACCTTTCGTTGCCCAGTCACTGAACTTAGTTTTTCGCTCGTTGCATTCAACCTGTTTTTGTTTAAAATTATTGTTAAATTCATATTCAACTAAATTAAAAACATTCGAGTAAGCCTTGTCAGGTGAATCATTGATGCTTATTTCTAGTGATGGGATTCTCCTAGCAATATTATTTTTAAAACTGTTGATTCTACCCTGTGTGATTGGTCTACATGTTATATATTTTTTATGAAGGTCATGATGGTACTCAACAGTGGCAAGTTGTCCGCTATGGTCAGAATTGATACAGTTAAAAATTGACTTACTAATAACATTACAATTACAAAATAGGTTATCTAAGCAGGTAGCTGATGTGGGAGTTATTCTTGTAGGTTCATAAAAAACATATTCCAAGTTAAATGACAATGCCTTATTACCTAAATCAAGTCATTTTTGATTCCAATGAAAACTTAACTTTTTCGATTTATTTTCATTCCACTCTAACAATGCGATCAGCGGCAAAAACACACTATGTCATTGCAATAACTAATGATATACGACAAAATCAGTACCGGTATCTAAATACCTTTGTTTTTTTTTTTTAATTATATAAACAAAGATTTGCAGAACTTGACCATTACATCATTACATCTGCTCATTAAAATATCTGGATAAATAACTTTCAAACTGCAAGTAATAATTCAAATTCAGTGTTTGCATGGATAGTGGTGACTAGCTGACCCCGTAGGTCACACCGCTCGCCGCTACCAGCCGGGCAGCCGTGTGAACAACACGCCACTAATACCTTATGAGTACGTTACAGTTATGCTGTTAACTTGGGAGTACTGGGCTTTTGTTACTAAAGTGTTACCGTAACAGTTTTTTCTTACCATGACAGTTTTTTGCAATATGAATCAGTATTTTCAACTCGCCTAGTTCGTGTAAATGATAAAGCAAGACAACTTTCAGATGTTTAAAACTTGAAAGAGCTCGTGAAAGTAATCTATATAATACTGTTTACCTTAATTTACCCTATAATTTATGTTACCTTGTTATATGATCGAGTGAATTTACCTAGTACAGGATCCCGTGCTACTGGTGTAATAAATAATTAACTATTGTTTATCAATTAACAATAAAAGATTTTTTATTTTTTTCTATTTTTATCTTAGACACGGTTTTTTTCTACATTGATAACGAGGATATTAATAATTGTTAAGGAATAATGTAAAGAAAGGTACGTAGGTATAGGCTGAAATTAAATCTTATTTTCGTAACAAAAAATAAACAAAGATCAATTGCCAGTCAGGTACATAAAAATAATGCTTTAGACATTATAGCTGCAACATAATGGCATACTGCGTGTGTCGCTGCCAATGGACAATGGGTTTCCGCGCGTACAGTTCTCGCGTACGATGTATTGCGACACGACACGACACGGCCGCGATATGTTCGCCGACAATGCGCGTGTCCACCGGTTTTACATTTACACTCGCTGGTGTAAACGACGAGCGATGGCGGTGTAAAGCTCAAACTCAAACTCTAATCCTTTATTTCATGTAGGCATTTATAAATACACTCATGAACGTGAAATATTTTACATCTACCACCGTTTTGGAAGGGTGCCATAGGGAGAAGAAACGGCGAAAGAAACTCCTCAGCACATCTTATATACATACAAATAAACAATATTTATACAGTTATAAAAACTGCAAACAACATTACATTACAATTACTAACTTAAGTAGAACTGGTTGTAGCTGTTTATTTCCATGCGCCCTTATCATTAATATATTCATCTACACTATATTACCGTTTATCTGCAAGTCGTGTTTAGACGTTTACCGTAAAGGGCTTATTTCTTGGCTGACGACGTATCAGGTGACTTTGGACTTGCTGATGTCCGTGGGCAATGGTGACCACTATCATTATGTGCAAACATAATATGCGGCTCGCTTATTGTTCATTTGGTGTTTATTTTGTACTGTAACATACAATCGGTTAAGTCAACTGGAAACCATTGATGAATCCTTTTAAACTACTTTTGGCCCACATCTCTAGTCATGTTTTATAGACTGTATCTCCTAATTAGTAGAGATCCTGTTTATGAAGCGAAGAGTCCGCAGTTCGATTCTTGACCAGAGCAGACATGTTGATGAGTACTGGTATAAGTGTGTAAACGTTTAATTTTTTATTTTACGCCTACAATAATTAGGAAATTTCTTTAAATTATAGTTCAGAAGAAACACAGAAAGGATAGTAATTTTTTAGCGCGTCGCGCTTTTGAATTAGGCATACTTAGCGTGTGGTAAAAATGCGCAATTGTTTCGTGCAAAAACCCACGAAACAGTGCTAAAGGTATGTTCCGGATATTGTACCTATAGTCTTTTATCCCACATTGTCTCATTGGTACTTTGACGTAAGTTGTAAATAATTGTGCAAAGAATCTAGTCAATTATTCATGCACTATATTGGGTATCGGGACGTTTTTCAACAGGAATCATTCCCTTCAAATAAATGGACGCGTATTAGTAAAAGTTTACTTCTTTCGAATCCCGTCAAAAATTGAATCTTGCCTCCTCGAAATCAAAACAAGATCTACGCTAATGAACAAAGGCCTTTGAACGATTCAGGGTAAGGCTGTAATAATTGTAACACGTACTGTACTTACATTAACTGGTTAATGATGTGAGGCCGACATACTTGGCTTGTAGACGCATTACTTTTAAGAGACTTCAGTTCATTACCGCTTGCGGCAAACGCCAAAAAACGTTTTAAGAACAATCATAAAATTAGCTTTTTATTGGCAGAGTCGATTATCCGCGAGGGTCCTTTATGCAAACACTCGGTGTCGTCCGTCGTAAATCTCCTGCACCAATTACCGTGCCTAATGGAATTTATATTACGGACGTTAAAGGGCGATTGCGCTCAATTTGCTGGGATTTTTATACGTCCCGGCTTTTAGGCGTTTATGATCTTGAAGGTTTTAATTGCTCTCAACGTCTGAGCTTGTTTATACTTTGTCGGGAGAATTACGCTTAATTGATGATTAACCATTCGGTATAAGTAAAAAATTGTGCGATCCACAAATTATGTTGTAATTTGCGTTGATAATCTGTTGTTGGTTTTGCTGCCAAAGAGTGATTGGGTTTTATAGCTTTTAATCATTGTTATAGAGGGCACGACCTTCCGAAAAAAGAAACTTGATGATTGACTGTTTCTTTCACAGCGATTTAAAACTTTGACTTTACTTACTATTTGGCATACTACTTATATTTTATACTTTTACTAATATATTGTGCCCTAAACTTTTAATTATAGGCGACCATGTCTAGTTATTAATCAGATAACCAGTTACAATCTAGAATTATACATAGACTAACAAGTCCTATTAAAAATAAAAATATGTTAAAACTGTGCGCGGGATGTTTTTCCTCTGGCTTTTTTCTTCTGACCTATCTCAACGAATTTAGCCTTAATATGTTATTTTTTATAAAACCGATGATAAGATAGATATTTGTTAGTTGTAATAGATTTTGTTTTTCCCGAATCAAGCAAGACGAAATAAATAATTTAACTTTGTATCTTTGAATAATTTCGTATTCTATAGAATAAAGAGAACATTTTACTACAAAAGGTGTAGCAAAAATGGAAACTAAGTACTCCCACGCCATCCACACCGCACACTATTACACGTTATTATTCTTGGGAATTCAGAAAACGTGTGCTCAATTTCCTCCGGAATCGAACCGACACTCACGCGGCCGCGTGATCGGTATCACGAATCGATTTACATCTTCCCGACGCCACTCGGTCGGTTCGCCAATCCCTAGGGATTGTTACTTCAGCTTTTGTTTACTGATAGCAGTAACATTATCGAAGCAAACCGTTGAACCATTCGTGGTCTCCTTCGGTTTGGGTTATGTCACATTGTTGTCCAGATGGTAACATAAGTCCAACCAAAAGGAATCACTTTATGTGGAAAATAAATGTTTGGTCTCCATAAATGTCAGTCACGTGTGTATTTCATGATTACATTCGTTAACTTCTTACTATAAAATTACGAGTACCAAAGTCTGACTATTATGGATTATGCAAAAACAAGACAATGTTTTAATATTTGTAATAAAACCCTCATCGCGATATATGTTTTATTTATTGAGGTATTGGCCCATACTTGATTCTACATCCTCGCTCGGGCTGAGTCGGCAGTAAAACGTGGTTTTGTACACCTTATGTCCAGGTAAACTGAATGGTGTTCGTGTCTGGAGTGTTATATTGCCGGTTATAGTATCCTCTCGCCTAACAGAATGGCATTACCATTTAACATGTTCCATCATTTTGTTGACAAGTTGGATCCTCCACTTCTAATGAATACTTCCCCTCAGGTGATTCTCCTCTTTTGCCGGCTGTTTACATAAAAACCGCTCTTTAGTAGTAACAATTTAAAGCCATACAGGTGTACAAAAATGCAGCAGCGATACAAAAATACAATCAAATGCAGCAATTAATCACCAAACTTTCTCATCGTAACATTGCTAAGCAACACTGCATACGTCTTGACAACAGTAACTTCCAACAAATTTCTTGACCTGTCGTGTTGCGTAATACACAAAAATATGTGTGTACTGTTTCGTTCGTGCGATGGAAAGTGATCTATCATTACGCTAATCGTACCGGAGGTGGAGAAACAAACATGGCGCGGGGACAGCCCGGGTCGCACGGTGTCATTTTGGTCCACACGGAACCTCACACGCTGATAGATCGACATTCAGACTATTGCTTGTTAGACCGTTTTGTTGACCAAATTTCAATTAATCGTTTGAATATTATCACTTTAGTTTTTCGTTACCTTTTTATCTGTGCTATGCTTCGTAAAGCTGTGTTTTTAATTCGAAATTTGAAGTATTTTTACTTTTGAGTCATTATTTATTGTAGTCTTCTTTAAGATCGTCGCCAGCTATAATAGCTATTAAAATAGCTTGGATGTATGCTAACTAAATTAACGACAATAATTTTGATAGAAACATTCTATAGATGTGCAATTGAGTTCAGTCTTTGATAACAGCCTTCGACAAGTGTCAATGGCCCAAGTTCTTCGCACCAGGCCACGTGACATCCCATCAGTGTTCACAAAGCATGAATAAGCATGTACGGAGCGAGTGTTCATATGAACAAATCCTATTGTTTACTCACACGCATTAGCTATCTGGTAATAGTTATACGCTGTCAAATTATTGTGTTTATGAGACGCATAATAATAATAATAATAATAATAAAATCGTTTATTGCCACACAAACAAAAAGATTTCACAAAATATATAATTATAAAATTTCGCATAATGTTTGATTATGTAATACGAATCGAAAGGCTCGCTTATACTTCTACTCGTATATACGTGCTCTTTTGGAATCATTTAAATCTTATAATGGGTTTTACTTAATATGTTTTTTCATTGAAATTAACAAATAAAGAAGCTATACCTATCAATTTATATCAATCATTCATGTTAGGCGAAACGAAGTTGGCCTGGTCACCTTGTTTCGTAAATAAATGCGGAGAAACATGCAAACAATAATTAGGACACTAGGATTCCCTGAATCTTAACTGTCGTGGACACAGTAGGACAAAGACTGACACCCAGACATAAATCTGTCTTGCTGTGGATTGGCCATAGGACCCTTTGATTGGACGACAAGTATAACCATTGCGCCCTATCGGATCGTCAAATAAGTCTGCAATATTAATTCCATGTTGAAGATGTCGATACGTATCAACTATCTACTGTCGATAACTGGTGATAGAAGTATCAATCAATAATGCATACATTTTTGAAGCTTCTGTGTCGCACTGACCCAAAGCACCTTTCTAAACGGCTCATCGACGACACGTGGAACCGTCAGCGTCACGCAACAGCCGCATATGTTTCTTTGAGTTATGTATTGTTTATCATAAATCAATGCGCCTATGTAATTGGGCGGCTTTCTATTTAAATGTCCAAAAGTATTACAGCGAAAGTGGTGGTCGTCTACCGTTTGTTTTGACTCGTTTTCACTTTCTTTTGACGTAAAGCCGTCAACGAGCTGAAGTGGCAACCGACTTTTGATTTCGAGTGCTGAAATAAATTTATTATTTTTGGAGACGTTTAGAATTTTTCGTAACAAAGGTCTTTTTTCATATAGGATTAGAAGGAGAAACGGCTAGTTAGGCATCATTTCCATCTTCAGGGATGATGGTTCCAGAAGAATCAATTTAAATAGAAGATTGGTAAAAATAATGTAAGCGAATATTCCAGAAATTCAGGACATAGTTTCAGAGCAGAATGATAAAAATTTACGATTAACCATTTAAAATTATTTTTATTGTTCAGATTATTGTGTTAATTATATGGTATGGTGTGTATTCAACGTTTATTAACTGATTAAATAGTACTACAATAAACCTTCAATGATCAAGTATTTTTGAACTTATGTTGTAATTTTAAGTCATTTGCGGATAGCGTTCTAAATGTGTTAAGGATCTTCAATATATTGGTTGTTTTAAAATTTTCAAAATTACAGTTGATTATTAATTGCAGTCAATTTCAGAATTTATTAGCTCAGAGGTGTTCATAATGATTGACATTCGCCTTGAATATACCGGTCGGGCCGGTTGTCGTTTAGAGCGCTATCGACAACATTCGAATGGCCATTTCACGTAATACACGCTAGGCAAGTGCAAAGAAACGTGACGTGTCGTGACGGCACCGCCTTATAATTATGTACAAACAAATGAAAGCTGTCTGTAAATCACTCCACAGCGTATAAAATGATTGATAACGTTGATAAGATATCTTATGTCTCTAGTTATTGGAGGATTAGGAGGAGCGTAGAAAGTTATCTCGGGGCTTATTATATTATTCAAATATTGCCTTTCAATCATTTAGCACCTGTAACTAGCTTTAACATATTAAAAGAAATGTTAAAGCACCTTAAATTTTTCGGTAGGAATGTTACGGCTAACATATCTATCTAATATAATAATGTCTTTTTATAAACGTTTACATACTTCCCCAAAGATTGTGCTGCGCTGGTAAGAAATTTTTTGTTTGATGATACATCATAAATAACCAGAACTCAAGGTAGAAAAGGTCACCCGCTTCATTTTTGGCCGACAAACTTTTTACCCTTGGTGTTAGGTGAATGTAATAACTTATTATGATGCTCATATGTTAATTTGACAGATATGTACATATAAAATGAGTCCCCGCTAGATGAACCAAATTAAAACTTCGCAATAGAGCAATTAAATAAATTGCTACAAAACTATAACTTTTCTAATCTGTACTTATTTACCTGGACTGGTTAGCGTCTGCGACTGGTAGCGACCTGACTGCGTTTTTGGGTTATTTAACGTTGCATACGTCAACAACTCTTTAACATACTTTAACATAGAACAATGTCCAACAATGTCTCACTCCTTATCGCGTTTTCCGCTGATTACCTACCCTTGTTAGTAACTGGAAAATTACTATGTAAATAACAGTACCGAGCCAATAGGTCACTTTGAAACTTATGACTGAATAAACATAGTTATCTGGTGATCTTCCGTGGACTCACGATAAACTGAGGTGACGTATCCTGACTAACGAGGGCGCGGTTAACATCTGAGCTGTTGAAGTGAATCAGACGACTATGTTATTATAATTGCGAGATTAACTCCATGTTAGTCACGCGGAAGGAACAAGTGCGCACTTTACGTTACATCTTTGCTTTGAGTGGGGTTGAATTTATATTAAATTATGTTTAACTGCTTTTGTAAAGCCAAACGGTAAGCTACAAATTTATATGTCTGAATCTAAATGTTATATTATTATTCGCCGCACTTATGTTGTAATGATATTATGTGCAAGCCTACGTGTGGTAGTGAACTTTCAAAAGATTTTGATTGATTTATATAAAATGTTGAACACAAAGCAGTGCGCAGAATAATGTTACTTCGAATACTTAATATGTCGGTTTTATCAGCATTGATCGATTTAGCCGTAGAAATATTTCTGAAGAAATATTTCCTTAATGAATTCGTAGCATTACATTACAATTTCACGCTGCTATCGCCAGCACTTTCCTAGCAACCTTACTTTCCATGTGTTAAAATAAACCTTATAGGAAACCATCAATAATACATCGACGCAGTATATGGGATAATGATGTAAGGCCTTACTAGGAACAATTTATTCCGGGATGTACTTGGCGATAGCATTCTGAGCATCACGCTGTTCTTTGCGCAAGCCGACAGCCTCTAAGAATCGATTCAAATAAACAACCTTAGTTGAGTACCCTTGCGTCAATTTCCTGCAACCGTTTTCAGTGCGTCGAAGGTGGTTAATAATAGGACAACCTATAGCGATATTGTCAGGAAATTCTTCATCCGTTTGAAATTGTTACTTCATGAAGATTATTTATAATTATTGTATACGAGTATAAAATTATTATAGCCAACAAGTAATATTTTATGATTCGATACGTTTATTTATTTCCCTGTGTGTCAAAAATGTACTTGTGATAATAAAATCCGTATATTTATATTTTTTTTCTGTTTTTTACAGAGCTGGACGTAGAAGGCGGAATCCGCTGGCGCTGTATACGGAGGACGATGGCCACGATCTTAGCGATCTAGGCATCGGCACCTCTAGCACCAAGAGCAGCCTTAGCGAAGACTGTGATACACACAGCTTAGCTGTAAGTAATCATTTGTTATTTCAAAATAATTGACGAGAAGGTTTTAATAATACTTTAAATAATTCAAAAATATAATATTTTCAGAGCGATGGTATGGACCTTGACAAGAACCACTCAGATATGGACAACATGTCTAATTGCGATAACACCCGCAAACTCGGCTCAAGCGCCAACGAATACGACACCTGTACGACCACGACTATAAGCTCTCCCGAACCGGAAGAGTACACATACGAGGGCGCCATAGAAGGCTACAAGTCTAGAATTATATCACAAACTAACAGTAGCATTGTCAAAACAGTGGTTAACAATAACATTAAAGAAAAATCGCCAGATAAAAGTAATGGTGATGTGAACAGAATCCGAAGCACTGTTAGTAACAAAATTGAAGAGAAAGTTTCGTCATTTCAACAAGAACGATTGAATGACAACAAAAATAATAATCAGAAAAAAGACTTGCCCAAAGTGGATATACATAAAAGAAGAGAACATTTTGAAAGAGAAAACTCGCAAGAGCCACAGACAAATAAACCGAAATTGCCTGATATGTCAAATAAAAAGTCTATAAAAGAAAGACTGTCTAGCTTAGAAAAATTTACAGAAGAAATGCAAGTGCAAAAATCTGCAACTGACCTTACTAAGTTACCCACAGAAGTGCGGCCTCTTAAAGAACGTTTGTCTTCATTGGAAAAGGTGAAATCGGCCTCCACAGAAATTGATAAAACTAAACGACTTTCAAATGGAGATTTAAGTAACACTAAATCTTTGAAAGAACGTTTATCTAGCTTAAAAACACAAAAGTCAGAGGAGGAGGTAAAAATTCCGAAAGTTGAAGTTAAAGATGTATCTATGAGTCTAAAAGAGCGGCTGTCTTGTCTAGATGCCGCTAAAAATAAAGAGATTCCGAAGATATCTGTTGAAGAAGAAATAACCGTTAGCAATAAGTTAACAGATATAAACGTTAACGATGAATCGAAAGCCAATATGTCAGATAAATCTACGAAAACAATAATGTCTGGTATTGAGAATCAAATGCAGAGTTTTTGTCGTTCACTTGATAGCCTAGACATTAATGGGCAGTCTTCTCCAAACTCGTTTGAGAGAGTTCAGAGTTTAGAAGATTTCGATTGCGCTGATTTGCAAAATAACACCGTTCCAAGTGACATTGAAACGGAAGACAGTGGTATACACACAGCGAGAGATTCTTGCGTACCAGCGGATGATATTGCGGACTTGACTCAAGTAGCTTCTCCTATTGGAGAACCTATGGTTGAGATTTCCGAGTACGAGTCTTCTAACGAAGATAATATCTTGTCACTGGAGCCAACTAAAATTGACGAACCCGCCGAAGTAAACTCTGAACCCATCCAAACTTTAATTGCTGATGTCATAGTGGAAGAAGCTGAGGAACAAGATAGCAAAACAGAAGATACTGATAGTGGAAGCAATTACCTTCAAGCAGTATCTCAACCTGAAGAATTAAGTGTAACCGAAGACGTAACAGAAATACTGATGGATAGAGAAGATGAAGACACGTTAAAAAGTTTAGAAAATCAGGACTCCAGTGTAAGTCTCAATGAGCCTGCATCTACTTCATCGGATACCGATACGGTGGTGTTTCAGGGGAAAATGACTATACATTTGAACTTGAATGAAATATGCAACAATCTAAACACTGGTGCTGGAAATAAATCTAACACTAACGATATTAGTACTAAATACACTTCTAACAGCAAAAGCATGTCAATGGTAACTGTCTCTAATATTACAACTACTACTAACATCTCACCAAAGAATTCCATTAAGACGCTTAAAACATTTAGTGATAACCATAATTCATTTACTAATAATGATATTGATGTAGCATCATCTAATTGCTCGCCTAACAACCAGACTGTAGGCATTGATATATCTCATCAGAATCATTCTACATCCCTTAACGTTCACGATTGCTATCATAGTGACGTACACGGTAATAAAACAGGTACCGATGTTGCGGTAAGTAACACTCAAGATTCTAACCCCTTTTGGGAAAAACGGACTAAACGGTGTATAGAGCCTAATAGACGAAAAACAATTTTGTTCATTAATAACAAGGTAACTGTTAAATCCTCTACGAGTTCGAGTAACATAAGTGCCAAGGAAAATGTTTAAAGAGGCAAAAAAAGTTCGTTACTTTTAATATATAACCATGCGATTTCTCATTATTGCGTAGCAAGTTAGATGAGAAACGTCGTGATGGTCAGTAAATTTTCTAGAATTTTTATGATCTCGTATACTCTGGTACGATTTCCGGTCTTCCGAATCCAACCCACCCTGATTGTACTTATATTATAAAATTCCTTACATTTAAAATTATCTGAAATACTAATTTTCTAATTCTCATACATAATAATTTAACAGTATTTATACCACATAAGTAGATTTCACGTTGTATCTAATTACTTCATATTGTGTTAAAAAAATAATGTTAAGTTGTAGTGGAAGTAGACATTTAAATCCGATACCATAATTCAATTTTTAATAGTAGATGAACAGGGTATTTGTGGACCCCAATAAATAACACGAACAACAATACCAAAAAATAGAACAGTAAGTAGAATATACACTTCACATTATCACCATCATTTTAGAAAAGTTGTTCTTAAAAGTGATAACTGTAAATTCATTATATCGAAAATATATGTTACACTGTTATGTATGTCTTTTATTTATGTAAATATATATCTCCTCTCATCTGTATCACCTTGGGCATTCATTATTACAGATTTATTCTATATAGTTAATTTAAGTAAGCGCGAGGAATCAGAACGTACAAATTTAGTAACGTGTGATAAAACGATTCTCTTATCAACAAGACGCATATCTTTTGCAAATAGGGCCGTATCTTGTGATTTTGGCTTAGTAGGGTAAACGTCGTCCGGAAGATAGGCTCCTTTTTAATGCTTATAAAATTGTACTGATGTTATTTTTCAAATATCTTTATCGATAGGAATGTTGCAACAGCTTTGGGTGATGGGTTAACCAGGTAAGACAAGTTCTACGTAGAGGTAGCGCTTCATTATAACCTGCATTCCGCCGCATTTTGTGTTAATTGAGTCATGACGCTCTGTGTATCGCTCTTGCATGTATCCTTCATTACTTTTCTTGATATATTGTTTAATCTCTTATTTTTTCAGTGATTTTATTGTGCTTTGTTATTATGATTTGAAAGCGTTGTTGTTGTTTTTTTTATATTCCTTAAACATAAATAAGTTTTAATGTTAATAATTGTAATCCACAGGTCATAGACGCCCTAGAATTAGCATTCAAAGAGTTAGATTCAGAAGATAACATTACAATTGATACAACGATGGAAGACGACGTATTTAAATCAGGGGGTGTACAGTCAGGCAACAAAATAAATAAACAAGATTTACTAGATTTTGATGTAGACAAGAAAGTGGCAGTGGCTCCTTTGTATGAAAATATAGATATATTTTACCAAAACTCTGTAGTTGATGCAGGAGCATTTCCGTTGGATTTGCCATCTAATGTTCTAGAACCTCCCAAAGAGAAACCTCCACCGCCCCCTGAAGATGATAATAATGACGATGACATGCTGGGAAATGTGAGTAACTAAATATTCTATGTAATTTACAGACCCAAATTCAATTATCATTACCATGACTTGTAAAAAATGTTTTCAAGAACTCGAACAAACCTTAAATTTCAAATATTTTAGTCCGGTTATTTTTTTTTTTGCTGCAATAGTTTTTTTTTATGGTTGACAACAAATTAAAAACTATAATATTAATTTATTTTGCTTTTATTTTTAGGGTAACTTCAAACACACAAGCTCGGCAAGACGAATCAAGAAAGAGATTCGCAACAAGCGGACCAGTTTCCTCGGTATCGAAGGTCAAGTGGACGATAGCTATTTAGACGTCGATTTAACCCTCGCTCCACGTCCCGATATCACCTCCTTCCTCCAAGAGGAAACAAAAATAGAGAAACTTCTCTACAAAAAGACTCTGTCACATGACATGGATGCTAAATTGAGAGACAGTAGGGATTCGGGCGTAGATGTCGATAGAGGACCATCGGCTGAGGCTTGGTACAAAGGTCAATCATCACCGGAAACTTCAAACCCTCACAGCAGACAAAATAGTGAGGTAGGTTGTGTTTTATTCGATAAAGTTTTTGTTTTTTACACTATATAACTTAAAGCTTAACTAATATCTTGCCTGATGATAAGCAAAGATGTAGCCTTGGATGGTGAGCGCACTAACTTAGAAGTTGCCTATTCACTCTTACCTTGAAGACATGTATATTATAAATATAAAACACATAATATAAAGTAGATGACCATTCTAAATTAATAAATGTAATAAGTAAATTTTAAATTATTAGGCCAATGAACTGTTTTTACGTTGTTATTTTGATAAAAAATTAAGAATTTTAATAATCTTACATATTTAATTTCATAACTTTAACCGTTGAGATTATTGCTAATATTTTAATCTTGTTTGTTACAATTTGATGCGAAATTATTTAATTTAATAGCCTTGCAAATATAAACTTCCAGCCGTATACCCACATAACAGTGACGTCAGACGAGGAGGAGAGCGTTAAGAACAAAACCGAGCAGACATTCAACAAACAACTGTCGAGCAAGCTGTCTGGGCTCACCGACCAACCTAACACCGCCAACACGGACGAAAACAAGATCGATAACTTAGATAAAAAGCTACAGCAGCAACAGGTAAGCGAAGAGTGAAGGGCAGTTAGAGCTGATAAGGAATCATTTGGGTTTGGTAATAGCTCCAAATTTGTAGACTTCTATTCTTGTAACAGTTATGAATGAATAAAATAATCCGGCACTTAAAATTTAAACACTTCATGTATTAAACAAGAGCATTTAATATCTTGTATGGTAGTATTTTTTGAACTGTAAATTTATCGTAACATTTGATTCTTCTAAAGCTTGTTCAATAAACACCAATATTAAAATTTCTTGACTGCCATGACTAAGTCATATTATTCTATACAAGTAGCGCTCAAACACGTATATACTGTAGATAAAGGTTTTTATTGCCTGTAAATTCTTTGCATATTTCATCTAAAACGATTTAAGCTATTTTATTGATAACAGTTACTTCAATATGTATATATAGCTCGTTGACGGCATTATTATTATCGTCTGCTAGATCTCGTAGTTTAGTAAATTAGATTGTATTTGACATTTTGTCTCGAATTTCTTTTGTTATTACAACTTTATACTTGAAGCTATAATATATTTTTCAAAATACTGGATTTGTATGTGAAACAATCTTAGCATGTTATAATTAAAATATTTCAATACTGCAAACTATTATTTTTCTTTTGGAATGCACGTGAGGCTGTTATTAGAAGATATGTATATAATTGATTTAGATAATAATCAATATAATTATTATTACTGATTATATACTTAGTATTGTTAAGTTCAGCTACGCTTTGAGTTTTAATAATGGTTATGGGACTTCGCTACATCTGTTATGCCATTTTGTTTCATGAATTGGTGGAAGGACTAATCCTTCATTGTGTCTTCATAAACAATGATAATAGGGCTGTAGTAAATATATTTATATTTTGTTAGCAATTTACATTTAAACGAATATATATTATTGTTAATAAATAGTTTTATTTGATCTTAAGTCTCTGATATATTTACGATTATTGGAGAGGGAAGTAGGAGCTATCCCTATTCATTTATATTGTAAGGTTGTAATATTTTCCCAAGATCCACGATTACCTTTGGTTTTGGTTCTTGCGATATCTCCTGAAATGCTGGCAGCATTTAACACGGAAGCTTTTTAATGCTTTTATTAATTTTCTTCTTGTTATTTACACTTCTGTTTGAGTAGATAATACAGTAGATTTGATTAGTATCGTAGTACGAGTATGTATTGATTGATATCTTCGGTTTAATAAAAGTTATTTAAATCACATTATTAAGCCTTTTATTTGTATTCGCACTTCCTAGTACACAGTTGGCTGTATTAAGCTTTGCATGTAGACCGAGTTTTCATTGAGTTTTGAAAGTAAATTGTTTATATAGATGTTTTTTTAAGTTTTTATTTCGTGTATTACTCATTAGGTTTTGATACATTCCTCTATAATATTTCATTACCTTTAACCTTTACGTAGGAAACATTATATTTTTGTGAATTATAATTAACTGTTTTTGGAGTTAGTGAAATAACAATTGTGATATTACAATTTTAAATACTATCTTTCGATTATCACGAAGTACAAAATTTTGTTAATGATTAAAGAATTATGATTAAAAATGAGCTTGATTTTATCCGATAATGAATAATAGGAAAATATGTATATTTAGTTAACTACGACGCTGCACCTGTATTAATCGTATTTCAATACTATATACAAAATGAAAATAGATTCAATATTAAATTGAAAGCAACACAAATATAATGGTTCCACAAGTTCATCCACCATTTTGTGTGTGTAAATAACAAGATGGGCGGCGCGGGGTCGCTGCGCACTAACGGCGGGTGGTCCGACGGGCTGTTTGACGATGCTCATACCAAGGTGACTGACGTTATACACTGCTAATTGCTCAATAATCAATATCCCACGTGTAACGTACCGTGATACGGTATGCCGTGACACGGAACGATACCGTACCAAGGCTGATCTTCACACAAATGTTCAGATAGCAATATTGACGTTTTTGAGTACTACTATGAATACTTGTTGTGCATTGGCAAGAAACAAAACATTTGTATGAAGGTTTCTTTTTATTAAATTCTGTTACTTAGTGACAATGAGAGTCTACATAAGCGATCGTTGTAATATAACGTCGATATTGAGACAGCAGTGGACGAAGTGCAAACGAACGCATGTAGTATCTCAATAGATCGCTGTTAGACTGAACACATACTTGTCTTGCTAATAATATTCATTATCAAATATTTTGTATTGACAACCTTTGGAAGTTATAACAGTCAAGAATAAATAATTTGTAAGCATTACATTTCAAAAGTATTACTCGTATTAAATTCAATTAAATAAAAGTTGGGTACTTAGGAGATATATAAGTCAAGAGCAAAACTATCATCTATTATTATGATAAACCTTAATCTTAGAATGAGTGGAGTCAGACAAATCGGGCTGGGCTCTCAGAGCTCTGCAATCTCCACTTGGAGGGAAATGGATAATCAGGGTGGGATTAGAGATATTAAAGAGTAGCAGTGATCACAGTAATACTGGGCGTACATGTCTGTTCGGTAATTGTATATTGATAGAATGCAGACAATAAAAAACTGCTTTATCAGTCACTAAACTGTGATCAGTCAAATGAAACTGTAATTTTGATTACGATACGTATTATTCTCGCAAGCACCAAGTATGTGGCCAGACAGATTTTCTAATCTATTCTACTAACAATGTTTGGTTTAATGACAAATGTATATTTTATACCTACTATAAAATATGTTATTAACCTTAAAATAATTCCTGTATGAAAGCGATTTTGTGAATTTAACATCAATTGAGCATTTGTTTGTGATTCATTCGTTGTTTGTAAATGTAAACCGAACATTGCCATTGGTAACTCAAAGAATTATAACTTAACGCACTAACAAAATAATTTCAACCATTCAAAGTCACGCTGTATATACAATAACTAACATGCAAGTTTCATCAAACGACATAATCGAACCACTAACGTAAACAGGAAGTACTACGTTTCGAAAGAGAACTACTGCAACTGGAACAGGAGGAGTTGAGGAGACAGAGAGAGAATCTCATCAGAGATCAGAACAGGATCATGCAGAAATCCGTCCAAGACATATCGACGGCGAGCTCGCCGGGGAAGCCTCAGAACCGACAGATGAAGTCTGTGAATAACAACTACAGACACTCGATGCCCAACTTGCTCGTCAGCGAGAACTACAAACCGGTACCGGTTACACCGGAGAAACCGGTATTCGATGAGAACTTGAAGAGGAAACCGTTCGTGTCGGAGGAGCACATCCAGAGCCACTTCGGGGTGGAGGAGAGCAGGAAGGTGCTATACGAAGACAAGGCGAAGTTTGCGGAGGTCAGACGACAAGTGCCGAACGTGATGCGTCCTCCGCAACCGGTGCTGCCCCCTAAGCCGAGAAGCCGGGAGTCCATTGAAAGGGAGATTACTATGAGGTGAGTTGACAACGTAGGACATATTATGACCTAATTAAGTCCAAAAAATTACTGGTCATATCAAGTTTCGAAATTTCGGCCTTTTTTAAGTCCAAAACTGCTTATTATCATTAATCTAAGGATAACAATCGAGACCTTATCATTAAGGCGCTTGAGGATGATCTTTCTTTATAACTTGACTGAGACCTGAGACATTATCATGAAATTTTTGACATGCCTCTTGTTTTATACGAAACTCATAATTAACGACTCTAACCAAGAAATTTATGTCCAATATTGATACAGTTTTACTATAAAAATTGTTTAAAAGACATATGAGTAAGCTAAACGTGGTTTCAGGAGCAGTCGCGTGCCGTCAGCGGTGGAGTACGTGAACGTGGATCGCGCGGGCGTGCAGCTGCGACAGAAGGCCGCCGGTGGACAGTACCACCCGATGACGAGGCACACTTTGCAGGTAAGGGTTTTTTAACCGACTTCAAAAGGGGGTTCTCAATTTATATGTATTTTTTTGTTTGCAGGTCAATTACTTTTTACTGGGTATACTGATTTGGATGATTCTTTGCTGATTCGAAAGCTGGTACTCTAATGATGCGCATTTACTTGATGCGTATCACTTTGACCAAGGCGATTTTTTCTTCTGTCTTTGGCAAAGAGAGATCTCCCGCTAGGCGAGGTGTGTTGCGTGGGGAGCGGCCGAGCTCCGTCTGTTGACGTTCGAAACTTGTATATATACCAAGTGTTGTAGTAAACTCCGATAGCGTGATTCAGGTATGGCTTGACGTCATCCTGTGACGATGTAGTGCGGTCGCCACATGTCCATTGACAAAGGGATTATGTAACATAAAATCACACCGGTATGAAGGAACCACTAAAAAGGAAGAAATAAAAAGCTTTTAACAAAAAAGTGAAACTGTATTCAAAAAGGATACAATAACTTTTTGTGGGGGATACTATTTACAAAGTAGGGTCCTTTAGTCTAGATTAATTAAATAACTTGAACACACTTCCTAAACTGTATCCCACATCAAGTTATTTTATTCTTTTTGAATATGGTTTTACTTTTTGTTAAAAGATTTTTAATAATATAACCAGCCGACAAACAAACAAAAGCCACATGTTGGTAACTGACACCCATGGACATTAGCAACACCAAAAGATCATGATGCATTGCTGGCTAAGAAAGAAAAGAAATTGTTCTAACGTAATAAAAGAGTCAATGGTTGATATGTCTGTTGTGTGTTTCAGGCGTTGAGCGCAGCGCCCACCCCCAAGCTGATCTCCAACACGGAGTGGATGCAGGCGCGCAGCCAGCCGCGCCCCAAGCCGGCACACTACAACTACAACCAACATTGGCTTATACAGGTACGCATTACCTCTCTCTCTCTTTCTCTATCTCTCTCTCTCATTCTCTAACTCTCTCTCTCTTTCTCTCTTTCATTATTTCTGCTGTCGCTCTAATATACATAGCGTCGTATTCAGTCGACAAAATAAATAATTTCGTTCTATTTGAAATACGAATTGTTTGGATATTGTTCATACATAACTACTAGCACGTTAAAAAGGCCAAAATTTTGGTCTATAGGTGGGTTTTAATGATAAATTTAAAAAAAATTACAGAAATAGACTACCCTAAGCTTTCCCACCTGGCGGTATGAAATTTACTTTACCACCTATTCTCATACTTACCAACGTATCTAAATATAATATTTTTATACATATAATTCAAAGGTGCCTCACTGACATAGTGTTCTATCAACGCACAGCCCAAACCATTTGACGGATAGGGCTGAAATTTGGCATGTGTACAAGTAGATGTTATGACGTAGGCATCCGCTTAAAAAGGCAATTCTAAACCGAGGAGGATAAAATAGGGGATAAGAGTTTCTTAACGCGAGCGAAGCCGCGGGAAAAAACTAGTAATACATAAAATACACGTCAAAAAAAAATCTAAAAATTAACCGAGCTGTTCCAACGAAAAACGACCACGAACGCAGTAAGCACATGATTTTTATAAATAAGATAAAAGTAATATTAACCTATTAACATTTATACTGACGTTGTCAGGAGGCGGAACAACGTCGTATCGAGGAGCAGAGGAGCAAGCTGCGAGCTGGCCAGCGCCACTCGTACCACCACGAGATGTCGCCCGCGCACGCCCTGCACACCCCGCATCCCACCACCACCAGGTAAACAAACCAAACCGAACCTGCTAGAACAAATCCCATCCTAGGCCAATACTTTACTGTTTCGTCACAGTTGCCATATACTTACGAAAACAACCAAGTATTTATATGTTACTAGTTGACCCAGCAAACTTTGTTTTGCCATTAAAAATTAAGGGGTGGACGACACTTAACATTTAGGGGTATGAAAAATAGATGTTGACCGATTCTCAGACCTACCCAATATGCACACAAAATTTCATGAG
>DWJN01001013.1:0-19922 GCA_018248895.1 Carystus phorcus
GTTGTTACTTTTATTTCTTGATTTTGATACCCCAACACCTCACGTTATTATCGAACGTAATAGAAAAAAAATATGGTTTTATACGTAATTGTCAATAGGCAGTTCTTCTGATGTCAAGCCATGCGATTTTCGATAGTCCTGAAAGAATAAATTTTTGTTATAATGTTTATTAAAAATAAACCTGGAGCTGAATTAACTTTAGCTTTCCTAGAAGGTTAGGTTGCGAGATTTGTCTAACACATATCCACGAATTTGAATAAACTATATCTAAGGTGTGTTCACGTAAATAAAGGACGAACTATCATACAAGCTACCACGAGCTTTGTAATGATAAGTGTTCACCTATACTCATTATATTAGTAAGAATTTTTCCTATTGAGTAACACCAAAAACAATCGATGCGTCGCAGGCCAAGATGACAAGAAAGGGTTTAATAAATACTGGCTCTCACACACTATATTATATACTATCAAGATTACTGAACATATTTATTTTTTACCTAGTAACTAGAAAAGGCACTGACTAAAGCCCTTTCGAATATTAAAAAATAAAACAAAATAAATATTTTTAAATAAAATAAAGCTAGTGCGTTTTACCATCCAATATTACGTCCGGTAGTTTGAGTCAAAAATCATTTACTAATTCGATGACAAAAACGTGGAAAGAGAAAGAACTTGGGTTGGCCACCAATCCGCATTAGAGCAGCGTTGTGGAGTATGCTCTAGACCTCCTCAGTGACGTGGAGAGCCCCGTGCTCACTGGTGGGCCATTAATGGGTTGAAGGCATTATAAATGTAGAGGTAAATCTTTAAATGATTTAAATAAGTATTTACGACTTAGGTACATACATACATCAATAACGCCACGCGCCGCCCGCTTGTATCGGCACTCCTGTAACGTCTGACGTGCGCGGGTCGCAAACTGCGCGTGCGCACATTCTATACCACTCCAGGGATATTGTTCCTTTTTACTATTTTTGAGCTTCTGGTCCAATTTATTGGTAGACGACGCAAATGTACTTTCTGTGAAATATATATCTAAGGTTTTTGTATAATCTAGGGTTTTTAATTTTTTTTAAACATGTGACAATGTGTCGAGTTTGAGGAAGAGAAACGATAATTCCAATAAAATGATCTTACCCTTTTTGCGAAATACATTGTTTCTTTCTGGAATACTTTTGCTTTTCGGTATGATACATAGCCTATCGCATGCACATGTTTGATTAATATTATTGGAGTCGACAATACTTTTATCATCTGCGAGTCTTTTGTTTGATTGTAATAATAAGCGTCGGTTTTTATGTTCATCTTCTTTTTTTCGATTGTCTTCTTCTGCTTTAATTTGCATTCTGAAGAAAAAATTTAATTCATATTTAATATTAAAGAAGATAGGTGAGTTTAGAGCTCTATAAATTTCACCGAATCGTATCCCTTAAAACTTTTCACGAAAAACCGAACAGAAACTCCTAGGGTTCATAGGATCAATCGTCGCAAATGAGAAGCTAAAAAAGGTTTTGACTTTATTTCTGATAATATATGTATGTACGTAACTAAATATAATATCTTACCGTCGAGTTAATGCTGTTACGCCCTTATTTACGAATTCATCATATTGATTATTTTTATCTTCATTTATTTTTTTCACCAATGCGTAATTTTCTACTGGTTGTAATTTTTTGAACCTTTCCTCGTGAATCTAAAGAATAATAATCGTCACAATAGAATTATAATATATAAATTCTTCACAATACTATTATAATTCGTAAGTGAACCTTCATAGAGTCTAATAATTATTGATAAATTAGAAAAATAATACATGACTATATTTTTGTTAATTTTATATTATAACCAAGATTTATGTAATTTTTCCTGGCATAAAATATACGCACCTTTTTCATCATGGTATTTTTTCTATCTTCATATTTCCTCCAAATTTCTATTAACCGTTCTTCTTGTTTTTCTCTGAACATTTTGCTATCTTGAATTCGTTTCTGCTCGGCTTTAAATTCTTCTAAATCTTTTTTGAACATTTCTTTTTCGTGCGCCTATTTAGTAGGTAGTAATAATATAATTTAGTTTATTATTTAATTGCCCATATTCTATTTTCTGTGTGTTTGTAATAGTTACTTCTTTAAAGGCTTCTTTTTCGTTTATTATCGCTGATAGTCGTAAGTCCTCTATCTCCATCTTCTTTTCTCTCTCATTGTAATTTTTCATATTTTCAAGTTGTGTCAAGTACCTGTTTAAGTAATAAAACAACTTCAGGGTTCAAATTAATTTTCTCATATATCTAAAACAACTAAAATATAATAGAAATATATTTTACATGGCGTTATTAACTCTTGCAGTTTCTTTCTCGGTTTCTCGTCTACATTCCACTTGTTCTGCTTCAAATGTATTATTAATAACATTTTGTAAAGGACGTCCTATGGCTTTATGATATGGAGCTTCACTTTGAGAACTTTCTTTAATTTTCTTTATAAATTCTATCTGTGCGTCTCTTTCTTCTAAAGTTTTTGATTCAAGAAGAGCGCTAAATAACAGGACATCTTTATTATGTATTTTTTTCTAAATTGGTATATATGTATTTTATTAATGTTTTTTTTTTATTTTTCTACTTGTAACTATTATTTACATTTTAACTATAAATTATAACAAACCTGATTAGTCTTCTACCATAACAAGATTCGTCAAAAATAATTTGTTTTGCTTTTTCGATAGAATCATTTTGTTTCCAAATCTCTTTCTGCTCTTTTTTAAATAACTTAATGATAGCCCTGTCTTTCGCGACATGTTCTTGTCTTTGTTTTTCACGTTTTAATATATGACCCTTAAAATAAAAATAAGTAGTCGACTCCTACAATATATATTCTAGAAAACACAGCTAGAAAATAGGCAAAATGTAGAAAATAGGCAAAATGATAGCGAAGCACAATGGGCGAAATGATAGTAATATGATAAACATATAAGAAATTTTGCTATTTTGAGATATAAATAAAAATGTTTCTTTAAATGATTACCTGTAAAGCTTTTGTTACTTACATATTATAAACTTATTTTAATGCGAAGACTTTTTTAATAATGTCGACCTTTCCTCTTTAAAGTGTAAAAATTAAGTGAAAATTCAACAAGTGTAATATGAAAAACTCATTTTATATCATATTTCAAAACAACAGATTCAACCGAAATAACTCGTGGGCGTAAAAACGGAATCTATTAAAATTGTATTAAATAAGTGCTCACCAATCTTTCACTTATATGTATCCTTTAGCCTGGGCTAGCTTATAATAGGATAATAGTAGTTATGTTAGCAAAATTGTGTGCAAGCGGTATAAAATAATTATGATTTACGACTACTTCACGAACTGGACTAGTTAAAATATACCTCAATACTTTAATAGATAGTAAAAAGGTAAGTTAAATTTTCAGCGAAATACCTACTACGTCTAACGTTTGACTCACCTGTATAGAATCGGGCCAGGAGTTAACCCATTTTTGCGATTTCTCTGTTAACGATTGCACGTATTCATTACTTTTCTGAGGTTTTTGCGTGACACCGACATTTTTCAATCGATCCCATTCGTCTTTATGTAGGAAAATACAACTTTTACGTTTCTCCATTAATACAAAAAAGAAATGTCGCTGTAAGTGTTATCGGGTTGAAAGTTTAAAAAATTTCACCTATCAGTATGGTCATGCAATCCATAACTAAAGAAATTAAAGAGGTTATTTACTTGCAACTTATATAATGATTACCTCATATTTTTCTATAACACTAATGCAGCTAATTGGTGGATAATTGGTAGGTATTAATTATATAAGACTGAAATATATATTTATGTATACTGTGTATTTTAATATAAGTTTTTAAGTTTTCGTAACCTAATGCCAAAAACTTATTACAGGATTCTTATCGCTAATTTTGTTATTGTACGACTGTTCGTATTTCACAGACCATTCTTAGCGATTATGAGATGAAATTTGAAGATAGTTGTATCCATAGAGTGCAAAAATACAAATACCTATAACAATTAGCCGAGTCGTTTAACATGAACGAAAATCCGGTGTGTTTTATAGCGATGTTTTATCGTCAGATAGGTATGTAAAAAGTAAATATAATATTATAAATTAATGAATGAACCTGGAAATGATTAAATCCGAGCTTATGCCGTTCAGAAAAAGTCAGTGGCGTAGCTAGGGTATTTGCTGCCTGGTGCTTAGGACTTGATGCCCTTTAAAATGGTTAAAATAATTTCAGATTTCAGAACACAACACAAGTTAACTGATGTCCGTGAACAACCTCTCGAAAAATTCAAAGGATCTTTCTATTGTTATTCGTAATAGTTGAACATACTTCTCTAATGTTCATCTCTCTTAACACCTTACTCTACCATAAAGGCTCATAGAAAATCAATATTTCACTTAATTTTATTTTATTTGCCTCTAGATTGTATTTTTCATTTTCTCATTTTTCTGTAGATTTCTTGATTATTGATTGAAAAAATTACAAGAATTCATCGTCGACTTTGATGCCCCTTTCTTTTTGATGCCTGTTGCGATTGCACCGCTCGCACCCCCCCAGCCAGTGGCGGACTAACCCTGTCAGAGGTCCGGGGCGGCAAGTGGAGGCCCCTTAGTATAAAAAGATTTTTTTATCTCACATTTGTATGTACCATTGAGTGTGTAATATCTTATAATTGATGTTTGAATTAGATTTTCATGAATAGTTACGAAAATAAGACGTGATAAAATTTAGAAAAAATTTATAGGTAAAAACTTTTTTAAACAAGAAGCTACAAAAGAGTATAAATTTTCATTAGAAGATTCCTAACGGATTAGGATTTCTCTTTAAAACGTCAAAGCATTCTACTGCTAAGAAACAAATGAAGATAATTAGGGCAAGGAGCGACATAATTGTGTACAAACGTATGTAATTATAATAGAGTGATGGGGAGGTGAAGCGAAACGCCGGCGTCGGCCCATTTCGGCCGGCTGTGGGGCCCCCATCCGTCACTGTCGTGCCTCTGTTATTTGCAGTATATTTTTGCATAAAAATAACTTCACTTCTGATAGAAAATTGTATAGAAGATAAACCGATGCGCGAAAACGCCGTGAACGAACGATAGGAAAGGAATTGTTATGTAGTTCAGTAAAACTGGTGTCTTGAGATTTTAACATGAGACTTGACGTATTTGTTTTTATTCATTTTTTTATTATTAACTTAGTGCTTAGTATCTAAATGACGTGAAGCCCAAGATGGTGAACATATTAATTCAAAAACGCCATACACTCTCCTTTTGAAGACCCCAGATCTTAACTAAGCCGTAGTCTTATAATGTAGTTTTTTGCGAGATAATTACAGCGACAACTTGATATCGGGCCAATCAGTTTATTAGTGCGTTCAAAATGGCCGACGACAATATTTGGACCCTGTTAAGCAGAAAAGATCCATCAGTATTTTTGTAATTTTGAGTAAATCTACCTTTTTGAAAATTGGCGGTGTCATGAAACATAACATGTACATTTTATTTAAATAATATAATAGTGCCTTTTCCTTGGAAGAATTTCTGTCATTCCTAATAAACTTGATTAGTAGATTATGTATGTAATTCGATTTCATATAATACATATGTACATATGTTGACTGGATCTTTTTTGCTTAACTTTATAAATTCCAATGTAGGATATGACATAATTGTTTGCCATATAAACAAAATACATGTCCATTTAAATTATTAGTATAGTACCTACACTGTTTATTATAATTGACGTTATTTTAACAATCCCGTTTATAGCTGACTATTAATGATAACAATAATGTGCGGTTTATCAATATTTCTATCACGAAATAAATTGACATGCTTCAGTTGTTCGGCACGAATGAAGTTAAAGCTCCGATAGCAGTTTCTAAAAGAACTTTTCACTTAAGTGCACCCTCAATCCAGCAATAAATTCAACGCACGCAAATTCCTTTTACTCCTTGTTGCTTCCTACATAGGCTTACCATCGCCATATGCTTCAAAACGGGACAGGATATTTTTTCATGGAAATATAAAGTACAATCTAACCTTTCACTTTTGTTTTAAAATTAAGTCGTTACTTCTGAATCCCACAACAAATTTTTGCATACAGTTTTTTTGTGAGACTGTCCGCCCGTGTTCAACGTTTCAACGACACGTTAAAGAATAAACTGTCAAATACATATTCTCAAACGTCAGTAGTGTCGTTTGATTTGAATAATAGATCAGTTAAACATAGCTGTCAATTTTTTCTCGGAACCGTTTGTCAAATACGATTTTGTTTTCTGACAAATTATTGTCTATCAACGTTTCAGAATTTCGAATTGATTTGACGAAACTTCTAAGTTAACACGTGTGTTAGTTCAACGAGATTTTAATAAGCTTTTCAGAAACCGTCGGTATATTTAACGAAACGAAAAGATAAATAATTAAACCATGTAGGACTTTGGGTTTAATGTACAAAACTAGGAAAAACCCCAGTTAAACCAGAACGTAAGCTAAGCCTACATCCGTGCGTGCGTGATAGGAACGTGCTACTTGCTGAAGTTTGTTGAACAATACTTAACTATAGTTTTACGATATATTTCTTTTTATTAACTGACATATATCTAATATATCATTTTTTAAACATTAAAATGTCTGAAATAAGTTATCCTTAAAAGATAGACATATGTCATCGTGGACTTTATTGTAGACCCATAAAAGAGAAACATTTCCATCATACATTATATTGTTATATATTAAATGGATGAGGTAGCGATTTCGATAAAAGCTCTTAATTGATTTTCTCCGACACCTTAATGTTAATTTTTAGACAAATGTGGACATGAGTCACACGAGTACAGTGGTCACTGTTGCCCTTTGGACATCAGTTTCATTGTCGGCCGAAAACTAACCGGGGCCTCCTAATGGAATTATATTTCACAATAAACTCAGCAATATAGACAATAAACACAGCTTCAACTTTAGATAATCATAATCTTCTATTGTAGCTAAAATTGTTTTCTCATATTTATTGCATACATGTCGCTAAACTCTAGCAAGTGTCGACTACATACACGAAGAAGACAAAGACATCAGTTCCACGCCCGCTTATGCAAATTTATTCATAGAACTGTTTCCTATGCATTGGCATAGATCCTTCCAGTAAATCAAAAACGCCGGTAAAGTAAAAGTTGTGTTAAAGACACAAGTTGCTTTACGTTGATTATTCTACTTGTTGTCATATCTTAGGATTTCTTTGCTAATTTTTATTGTAGATAGGGATCCACGAACAATTTGTTTTATGTGAATAGTTGTGAAAACCTAATATGTGATGATATGTGGTTCCCGTCACTCATGGACACGGTAACAAAAGGCATCCTGATGCATTGTCACCCAAAAAATATATAAAAAGAAAAGTAGAACTAGCTCTCAAGCCTCTAGCCTATACGATGAGTCGTTTGGAGGCGGAGTTAGTAATGTTAAATGGTCAACCACACATTGCCAATCCATTTCAAATAGGTTGTTAAGGCGACCTTTCAATTAACCTTTGTCATGTTAACGAGAATTCTGGTTATGATTTCTTGCGCAGAACTTTTATAATGTGAAAGATACACAAACGTTTGTTCTCAAAATTTTTTACTTACGCTGTTTTTTTATTTTTATTTTATATATGATTTTGAATACAAGGATACAATATCGTGGCCAACTCGTTGAAGTACCTGTTTAATTAAGTAAACAATTTCGTGAGGACACAATTTAACATGCTTAGTTTTGTAGTCATGATAATATTTAAAACATTCAACAGCGCAACTTACATCAAAGCTGCCGTTAGATTAATGGCTAATTAGCCTTTCAGTTAACAGCTTAGCCTTTTAACTAAACGGCGTCTGGCGAATCTCCTCGCCAAGCGAATTTACGTGTATTGTATACTTAAATGCAATAGGTTAGGTTAGGTTAGGATAGATTTAATTGAATTAAAACAGAAAACAAATCGTAGGCAGTGATAGAGTATCATCTTGAATATTTCGTTTAGCCACTTCGTTATTTGACATTTAGACAAGTGGTTGAATTGATGTCATTTATTGAAAGCTAGCCGTTTAATTTAACGGCTATTTGAACCGGTTGCGATATGTTTGTTTCTTTGTATTGAATAATTGAGAAATTATAATAGATTGTATCTGTTTTCTTATTGACAAATACTGCATATTGAATAAGTTTTCGAAGTAACAAAAACGAATTTGAAAACCTTGATGAAATTGATATCTAAACAGCAATAGACGAGATGATATGTGATTGTTAGTAAGTCCAATTTATAAAGAGACCCGGTTGTACAAAACCATTTCATCTTTGATCCTAGTCGTAGCAAGTTCGAGTCGAGGGTGACGGGCGCCACTTGAGCGCGTCTCAAGTGTTGTATCTTATGGTTACTTGTCGTGAGCTCATATCGCGTCCCACAGGCCACTCGACTCCTCGCAGGTAGCTGACCGCCGCTAACAAGCTCTCGGTGGACACATGTGATTCCAATTAATTCTTACCAGCTTCCTATCCATTACGCATCAAATTGACGTTAAAGAAAGTACAGACTTTACGGAATATAAATTTGGACAATATTTATTATGTAATTTGTAGAGAGAATGGTTCTTAATTTCTACTCATAGGATTACCGCTACAGTTATTAAATTTTTTTACGATTTAAAAGAATGTGTAGGTTTGATATTTTTCTCGAAATATTTGATTTAAATTATTGTCAGAACAGCCTGTCAATGTACACTGGTGTCGGCTGAATTCATAATTATACCTATTACTTGCTTATTGTAATAAAATTTGAAGAACATATTAGAATTTGATTTGACAAACGACCAGTTACAGTCATAGCTAGGATTATAGCATATTGTATCCATTTGGTCCTTATAATGTTGCTTTCTAGTATGGGTAGTTTTGGACATGTAAATCCAAAAAGGTAAAATGTTCGTAAAGATAGAAAATAATACTGATAGCTGGAGAAAAATGGTAGAAATCATAAATCACAATTTCTTTTATGTTACCTATTTATCTCAACATAAACCGATAATAATGAGAAAATACGAAGTCGGCTTCTACGTAAAGCTCTGGTTCGCTTCGTACTTATAAATTTCACTTAGCAGTTAAGAACTTTAAGCAGTTCTCTTCGCAATTTCAATGCTTAGGACTGTCACTACTAACATAATAAAGATATACAAAGTTACAGATAAAAAGTGTTCGTGATAAATATAAATAAATAGAATATGCGAGGAGCAAAGCTGTTTTTCAGAAACTCTCTAACCAGTTTTACAAGTTTATGATATAATTATAACCAAATAATTTATTGATGACACTTTGGAAGGGCTCAATTTGAGTTGATCAATCTTTAAGTACAATTATTGATATTTTAAGCTGTTATTTTATATTATGTATAAGATTTGCAAACCTATGTTACTAAATACGTTC
This sequence comes from Carystus phorcus, assembly GCA_018248895.1. NCBI lineage: Eukaryota > Metazoa > Arthropoda > Insecta > Lepidoptera > Hesperiidae > Carystus > Carystus phorcus. The sequence goes on from DWJN01001013.1 coordinate 9,470, forward strand.
TGTTAAATGTTTTGCAAACTTGTATCCTAATCTATACACTAAATTTAAAACAGAACAATATTCTGAGACAAAAACACTTGCTAAATATACTCACGGATTGTAAAGAATCATTCATTAGACATACGAGAAGAATATGCATTTACGTGAAATAAAAGCTATAAATTTCAATGAACGCTGAAGTCCAATGACTGGAGCGTTATGGAAGCTCACTTAGAGCATAATAGAGTGGGACTTACAGTCGCTACGTCTATCCTTTCCGCTCAATTTGCGATACCTATTGTGCGAGGTGAGAATATTGAAGTTCTCTCTGGATTTCTTTTTACCTTATTACGTTTATATACAGTGATAGACTTTTGCAATGTCCAAGTTACTCTAGGGTTGAAATAGTATCCTACGTCATTTTTAATGCCTTTAAGAATATAACAAAGCTTCATGATAATCGGTTGAGTAGTTTAGTAACAAACAAACTTACATTCACATTTATATTAATTAGGTTACATAATTACATATGCGTACATACTGCAAGGATAAGTTTAAGTATACTTACATACAATTATAAATACAACTATATATATAACAACCATTATACATATATATAACAAGTATATATACAGTTATAAATTTAAAAATATCATTCCGTCTAATTCTAATAACCGATTACAAGGGACTTACAGGATTAGTAATCTTTCATTCCATTGATTTAATTTAACTGGATTCTTTTTACAATAGAGTTATAATTTATACTCTTTAAGGCACACAACGTTATAATAAAGTTATAATATTCATCAGGCCGGATTGTAGTCAAGCATTGACTATTTCTAAATAAAAAAAAAGTAAGTGGAAACTTTTTTTATATTGTATTATCACTGGCGGTATATACAATGCGTTGGGCATTTGAAAATAATATGTAAATAGTTCCGTAGCAGTTGAAAATATTTGATCACGATTTGAAATCAACATTATATGGTGAAGGTAAGTAAAATAGATTTATTGTTACGAGATCAAAAGAAAACTTTAGAAGTTTTAGCAAAGTCAAGTAGAGTTTCAGCGTCTGAAAAGTAATTATATTTCCCTTTGCCCGGAAAACTTACACTATTGGATTTGCCAGGTTTCTTTAAATGCCTCGAAGAGACGATGGTTCGTTCTTTATTATTTGACAGTACAGTACGTTTGTACAGTCGTATGTATTACAATTGATATTTTTCAGAAGAATTAAGTAACTTCAGAATGAGATTTTTAAATCAAGAAGAAACATTTTTTCGCCTGGATGTCGTGTAAAAGGTATTTTGGTTTCGAATATTAAAGTAAAATTCAAGACAAAACAAATTACTGTAATATTATTTGAATAGGTATTCATTTTGACGAATAACAGACTTTCAATAATGTATCTGGATTTCTTGTCCATGAAAAATTCCTGGTTGAGCGAAATCAAAAAGTTTATGAATTTGCCAATTTCAAATGCTTTCAAACCATAATACATTCACATCTGTATGCCGTTTAAATTAAAAGTTATTTTCTTATGGTGAATTAATTAATGACTAACGAGCTCAATAGGGTTCATCAGGCGGAAGCTCTGAAGAGAGACAGAGATACGCAACAATGCTTGCTTCAGAGCGGGATAGCATCTGTTGCCTGGAGTTGAATGAATTTATGCCGGTCTATTTAGTACCGCCAGTAACGCGTCAATTTGGCGCGCGTAAGGTTGTGGGTGGGGTAATAGTTTTTACGGTAGCAAAAAGCGCGCGAATCATAAGTACGCAGACGTGTGTAGAGTTACGCTAATTCGTTGGTATTTCTTTCTATCGTAGTGTTGTCAGAAGTGTAAAAAACAATAAATTTAAATAAAGAACTAAATTATTTTTAATTAACTTTGGTTGTTTTGGATGTTCTATTAAGCCAATATTAAATTATGGATGAATGAGCTAGTGTTATTTATGTTGAATGTTACGCGGTAGTTTAAAAAGTTTAAGAAGAGTATAAGTATACAGCGTACACAATAAAGATAAGACGTGTCTGGGAGTATGCTTTGAAGTGATATATGAGTCTATGCGATCAGCGGGCCAAAAATAACCAAGATAGAAGTAAAACAACGCACTATGTAAGTGGTTATTTTTTGTTAATTAATTTTGATTTAAAATAAAAATATTCTTAACATTTAACGTAAGTTTTTAAAGACAAACATTTTAATAAGTTTTATATGTATGTATGTTACTATCGTGTATATTTTTTATTTTCAGTTACATGAATAATTATAATAACATTGTTATATTTATTTGATTTTTATGTGAACAGCGTATACAAATACGCCCCAAAGTAAGTCACATTAAACAAAAATGTGGAAATAAACATTTTAAGTATCAAATTCAAAACAGATCCAGATTCAATTAATAGATTTAAAAACTTTTTAAAAATATATGTAAAAGCATTTTCCAGAAAGAGATTAGATTTTGTTGCACCTGCTGTTAAAAAGGATGACTCATAATTGAGCTTAAACTACAAGAATGGATTAAGCTACATTCAAATTGTGATTTCCTATGATATATTTTTGTATGTGTTCGAGTAAAACAATAAACACTATATTAAATTGAGAAAATTATACGTAAGTATAAAGAAAATAGATATTAGGTGGGCCAATCTTTACATTTTTTTTTAAAGTTTACATGGAGTCAAAGTTTAGCCTTTACATAAACATAAAAAATACACTGAATAAAGCATAAAAATAAAAGTTACAAAACATGAAAATCGACACAAAAAGTAAAATGATCATTCTTATCATAGAGCAAGTAGATACGTTGTAATTAATATTAAATCACTTGATAACTACAGCGCTAAATATAAATATCGCCAATCCGTATAAATTTTAGGAAGAATAAATCAATCCTGAAAACCTTAGGATAAACGTTCTTGATTTATGAGCCGCGCTAAGCTTTTAAGCTTTGTTTATGCGTAACACAGAATGACACACGCTCTTAAAAATAATGTTAATATACATATGTCTACATTAAGCTATGTAAGTAATATATGTAAATCATTATTTAGAAAACAACGATTTAAATTTTTTTTAAATAAAGATTACAAAGTAATTAATTCTGAATACAAAATTATGTTTTTATAAAAATAATCATAGTATTTTTGATTTTGTATTGTTTTACATTAAAAATATATCTGATTTTGCTTAAACCAACCAACCAATTAAATATTGCTGAAGTATAGAAGTCATTCGATTGAAGCATCTTTATTTTATATGCATGACGGTAAAATTTGAATTTCATAAGAAAACAAATAGACGGTTTAATATTGGCTTATAAAATGATTTCTCCATAAGAGTTCAAAAATAAATATGAGGATGTGAGGAAACGTAAGTGTATGTCGAAAACAGAATAATTCCTGTTTGTGCCATTGTAACGTTTAAAACCTATTAAAAATTTTAATGGATTTAGATGTGTAGATGGTAATATCGACGACGTATGTGGATACTTTAAGAGTTTCTGAAATTTTAGACTCTACAATATCGTTTAACTCTATTTACTTCAATCTAGCTACAGCCCGTTATTACAAGTGAATCGCTCAAAAATAAAATTATTTATTCTGAGATAGTTCAATGCTGACGAAACATCAATTGTATATACTAAACCATGCGTTTACATACCGATCACTCAATAACAATAAGTAGGTAGTGTTTTAAATTTACTTTTGCAAGTAATTAATTATCTGTTGGAAAAACTATTAGTCTACACGTGTTGATAGATACTCTTTGCTTCGTTTACTACACGTTGTTGTTAAAATTATCTATGGGCTATTATTAGTTGATCACGTATTTCCATGTACTTGGAAAAAGACTTGGCTATTTAATATGAGAATTACACAAGACAAGACAAGGGTTAATAATATCGACGCAAGAATGCGAAAATATCATAACCATAAATAATACAGTTTAAGGTAACAAAGTTTTCGTTTCCTCGCTTCGATATATTGGTCGGTACAAAAAGCGCATGCTAAATAAAATTCGGGAAAGTCGAGGGTAAACACATTTCTTTAGAAGCAGTGAATATAACTGCTGCCGAGACGTTGTTTATGGGAAAAGTTGTGCAGATAAGGCGCCTAGAGGCGTCGTAATCTCCGCAGTTGTCCATACGACAGAGGTTCAACACCACAGAACAGACAGAAGCATTACATAACTTATATAGAAACTACATATGATATCAAATTAACATTTCTGGAGATTCCCTATGATGCGTGTTTTATAGACACTTATTAAGACATTACAATCAACAAAGATGCCAAATAGGTACTTATTATCATGGCAATCAGGATCATTAACCAACTAATTAAAGGTGAGGGGATGTTTTAGGCCGGATTTCATCAAATAACAGAGTAACAATCCCTCGATCCCTATCGTTAATTAACTTTAAAACCAAATAAAATATGAATAAAATGTAACAAACTTTCTCATGCACCTAATTTTGCGGGAATATAACAATGATTTTTAACAAAAAATACCATTCTTCATAACAACATTAAAAAATGTATTTATTCGCAGGATAAAACGTAAAAGGTGTTGCAGAATTCATCATTAATCTATAAATTGGCGGCTATTTTATGCTTTTCTGTGCGATAACTGTTCTATGCACATGGTGAGCTATAAAGAATTTTATCCGCATCCAATTCGCACGGCCCCCTAGTGATTTGTGCGAAAAGTTTCTTTAACAAGTGTTGCGTGAATCGGCCAGCCACATGTTTGCGCGCACTCAAGTAAACGAACCTATAAATTTCACAACTATAAAAGAATATTTCGTTTCTGGAGTGAAGGAGGAATTAAATTAAGAGTTGTTGTAAACTCCTACTTTACTAAGTTTTTCATATAATCGTATTCTTATATCGTAAGAGGGTTTGTAATATCTCTTTAAAGTAAGAGTTTTGATCAAAAAATTTAGCTAAACATTAAATAAATTGTTAATTTTGGTGTTTTTGCCTTCGGTGTTTAGCCTTTATTTTTTATTTTTTACAAGATTTTTTTTATAAATTGAAAATCCTTTTCACCTATAATGTCGTTATTACACTCACTTAGTATTTACACATTTTTTCCAACATACAACTCGAATTTCTAAAAGTTTACAGATATAACGTTATGTGGAAATAAGCGATTTCGACTGGAAAGTTCATATAACCACGATCTTATCACATCAGTATTAATACACACCGCGTATAGTGTTGAAAAAAATCGAAAAAGATGGAAATCCGTCGGTGCCAAATCAGGTGAGTAGGCGGATTTGGCAGCACTTTCGAACCATACGAAGTCATACGCCTCAGACTTACGCGTGTAATATTTGCTTCCACTTCAATTACATAAATTATTATATTCTAAAGCAATTGACAATAAAAAAGACACATATTCAGTGTTTGAATAGTCGAACACTTGAAATACATAAGCTTGTGTTATTTTGAAAATTTTATTTTCTCATTTCCCAAATTAAATTAGATTAGACAAATACATATACAATGTTTCTGACGAAAATCTTCTTTGGTATTTTAAAAATTTGCGGACTAGGCCATGATTATTATATGTTAGGCCTAGGTTATTTACATTACATAGTGTCGATTTTGTTCTGTCTTCTGGGTTCTGTATCAAGCGAAAATGCTTAAACTCAAAAAGTGTGGTGTAATTGTTGTAACAGATATAATTAATCATTGTCCGTTTCACGCGCTCCCTTCCCATCGTTAATGATTTGTGCGAAATTCGGCTAACAAGTGCGTAGCGAAGTCTGCCAACGACTAATTACTTGTTTTACTTCTGTGTGGTTTTGTACATGAAAAATTAAGTTAAGCAACAGTTAAGACGCTTTATATACTGTAATACTTATACACTAGGATACTCTACTACTAGTTGTGTTTTTGTTTGTAGTGTCAAGCCATGTTGGGATTGGCTTTTCAAGAGATTTGATAATTTAACATTAAAAGTTTTTAGTTAGATGTTACGTTTCAAGAACTAGTGAATACGATGTTATACTGCAACCTAAAATAAAAACAAATATCTCGGATTGTATCGTAACTCTAAATCATTCTCGAATCCATTTAAACACACACACACACACACACACACACACAAATTGTCCAAATTCTGTCCAACCGTTTAGGAGTTCAGTGACATAAATACAAACAGAATTATATATCTATAATATTATAAAGATATTATATATTTAAACGCCAGTACATGTCGTATAAACAAGGGATTTATAATTTTTTTTTAATTGTTAAAAAAATGCAGAGTAGTTATAAATAATGTTTTTTTTTATTTAGTAAGTAATTGATGACTGGCATTTCTTTAACAAATAATTTATTAGGTTTAATAAAAATAAAATATTTATACTAAAGGTTTGAAAGTAATTCTCAGAAATTATTTCATATTTTTTCTCTAATTAGTTTCGAGAACTCCTTTCGATGGTGTAGATGTATTTTAACCATAAAAGGGTAAACTCATATATTCTCATTAGTCTGTGTTAAGTATTATTTTGTAATAATTAGTTCTCGGAAGATACTTTACTGACGGACATTTTGTTAGGGCAATATATTTATTTATGTACATAAAAATAGTTTTTTTTTTTATTTCGGAGACCTTTTTATAATAATTATTTACATAAAGTGTATCGTTGGTATAAGTTATTTATAATTTTTATAAAGCTGATATATGTACTTCCTTAGATTCTAATATTTATATTTTCCTATCATCTTGACTTAAGTGTTGAGATTTTGAAACGGTTAACGACCTGCAGATATGATAAAATTGTTTAACGCAAATATCAGTACATTTGTGATAATAGCACATTATATTAAGTTCGGTAATGTTGATTTTGTTAAAGTAATTAGTTAACATCTTATCTTATCGGTTCTGACGGCTTAAACTATCTACGATGCCTAATTGTTCTTATGTACAAACTCTCGTATGATATTTCGTATGAAAATGAAAAAGACGTTAATTATCGCCATTTCTTCTACGCGATGTTAAAGTACTTTTCAGAAACAGTGGTGAATAAAGTATCTACATGAAATGATTTTGATTTTTAATTATATGTTTTTAAAGAATACGGGAAATGCATATTGCATTGATTTAAACAGTTTAAATAAGGGTTATACTACAATTATAAATCAATAGTTAGTACTGTTAGTTATAGTTAACCTGTTAGTTTCTTGAATGAAACGGTACAGACAAATTAAGTTATTTAAATCAATATGTTTTATAGTTTATATCTCTCATATAAGATTTATTGTGCAACTGTTTGTTGATTCTCAAAAATAAAAAAAATTATACATATTCGGTGAATCATTGTTAATTTGGATTAAACGAAAATATAGTAAAATGAAAATAGATACATATGTATTTTGGTGCTACATAAAAAATGATGCCAGCAAAAGTAAAATTTTAAATTCTTCGAGTTGAAATAGATGTGATTCTGATATATCTATCCAAGAATATATTCTAAAACACTTTCGCCTTCCAGCAAATTGTGTTATGGTTGAGCTTTTAAACATGTTAATATACGAGAGCTTATGGGACAATGATGGCAAATCTGACTAAGACACAGCAGCTGTTCATTTCTGGGCATGTAATGGATTTGAATGTTATAAAAATATAACTGGTTTGGTTATGGTATATGTAGTTTTTTTTATTATAAATTAATACTTGACTACAGTCCCACCTGATTGTAAGTGGTAACATATTCTTGGGTGGTAAAGTAATAATAATAATAATAGTACAGGTATTTATTTTGTTTCAAATAATATTCCAATTGAAACCTTTACTTTTATTGTTAGAGGGCAAATCTTCTTCAATGTGGGATAGAGTAACAAAATCCCGTACAATACATTAACTCGACCGTAGCAATTTGTTGGAAATCTCATATATTGAGGAAAATTCGCCGCAAAGTATTATGGTAGCTCGTATAATGCACATTACGGGTGAATGTAACACTTGCTACACATTTGTGTCTACAATCTGTTACAGTTCCTTCTTCTTACAAATGTAAACAACAGAAATATAGTTAACTCAATTGGAGATAAGCAACTGCGGACGCGGTTATTACCTGGATGGGTGTCTGCTAGTGGCAAACTTTCTTTGAGCCTGTCCCTGCTTTGGAGGGCACTTTAAGCCCTCGGTTGTTTTCGTAGGTAGCAGATTTAAGCCACGTCGGAGGCCTTTAGGCGACAAATAAACTTCCGACACATGGGTTAGCCACAAACCTCTCCATTAATTCGTTTTGAAGCAGCGTAGTTGAGTAAGTTCTAGACCTCCTCAGTGATGAGGAGAGATCCGTGTTCAATAGTGGTTCATTAATGGGTTGAAGGCAAGAAGGCAATCGTAACTTGATATATGTTGTATGAAAAAATGTCATTATAACTAATTAGCCAAGGCATATGTCTTATTCGTGGGTTCGTGGCTGTGAAACGAAGATTTTTCTTGAGATAATTTTATATGTTCTAAATGTGTAATCATTAGAAAGAATTTTCCATAGTCATGTAAAAACTTCACTACAAGTTACTGGCTATCTGAAATGCAAAAATTATAGAACGCACACGGGAAGTATCGACTTAATTTCATCCTATTTATATTTCACATTAACATTAACCCATTTCCTACTTATATAAAAATCATAACGGAACATTATTACATGAGTTCAAAGAATAGTGACTGAACTCTGCCAATTGCGTGAAGCAATCGGAAAGAACGAGTTGTTTAATTTAAACTTGTTAAAGGTAATTATGAGGGATAAAAGTTCCGCTGCAGTCAGCGGGTAGTCTTCGGGACGCCATAACAGATAACACGCGCAATAAACATTAATAACTTATCTAAATTTTAATAGATTTCAAGGAAACTGCTAATAATTTAATAGAGATAAAATAATTTAACCTTCCAGACCTGATGTACTTACTTGTAGTCTTGTAGTAATGTAAATTCAAGTATATCCAAAGTAAAATTTGAGATTGTTCATATATTAATTTATAACGTACTTGTAATTAAATAGTAAATGAATATTAGATATATAAGAAAATCCAGTATATATGTATAAGGAAGACATTTATTTTGATTCTATTTATTGAAATGCTGTTGGATAGATCCGGTCAGTATGCCGGTCGATCAGCAAAATGTCAACATTTTCGACTGTTACTCATTAACCATGTGTCCGATTGGTGTAATTTTCTAGTTGCTAAATACATCTATACTCTATCTCATACGATTTCGAAGTCCATAATGTACAAATGCACATACAAACAAACATTGATTTATATTATATTATTTCATTTAATAAGGGAATTTGAGAACTCTTTTACGTACGATTGCATACATAAAACTGAATAGACAACGCATGCCGTGGATTTAAAAGCATTAAACTTTGTATAGGGATTCCTTATTCCTTAAGAGCTATTTAATTTATTGCGCAGTTTAAAAGACAAGTTTACGATATAGCTACTTTGTTTTATGTAATGTAGGTATAAAAAAAATTAAAATAGAACAAGGCAAAAGGCAAAAACAAATTTGTTTTTGAGAAATTAAAATCATTATTATTGTTGATACACGATTTTTGTTTGACGTTTGGCTTAAAAGTTGTTTCAGAAGATTTTTTCATGACATAAATAACTTCGGGAAAATGTTTAAGCAATTAGTCCCGGAGGAACTATAAAGCGCGGAATTGATGACTGTTGGCCGACTGAGCCGACAGTCCGACTTTGATATCAAACATTAACGGTGATGTTTAGGAGTTGCAAGCCATCAAATATTGTGTTTATGAATTCAATTTGTAAACTAAAACCGGCCTAATGCGACGTTCGACCACATGGCGTCGTTCTTATGTGGTTGGTGTTGGAAAAAAACCTTGCTTATTTGTACTTGGTTTTGCAGATGGCGGGTAGCAGCGAAGCAAGATATGAAAGATAAATGAAGTGGAGAAGCATCATGGGCGGCAGTAAGAGACGCAGGGTGGTGTCGAGTCGCGGGGCGTGGTGGAAGTTCCGCCTGTTCTTTGCTTCTCTCACACTGGCCGGCGCTAATTCACAAGGTACATTCTAACCACGGAATTCTAATCAAAATCATCATATCGGGAGTGTATGTTTCTTCAAATTTTAACAATAATATATTGTTTACAAGTGGTCTTATTAACAATAGAATCGACAATAAACGATTAATAATAATAAATAAAAATATATGTTGAATAATAAATTAAAAAGGTAGAGCTTAGAGGTAATATTGAAATCATTAACTTAATGGGAATATCTCAAGTATTTTATTTAAAACTAGTGGCCGCCCGCAACTTCGTCCGCGTGGAAGTGGTGGTGAGCATTTCCCTTCACTGCTCTGCTCCTATAGATTGTAGCGTGATGAAAACTATACTATAACCAGCTCAGGAGTATGAACAATAAATGTACCAAGTTTCGTTAAAATCCGTCGAGTAGTTTTTGTTTC